>JARYGA010027490.1:0-26633 GCA_030545235.1 Helianthus tuberosus
TATGTCTAGAATTAACCACATCAAGTATAGCAACAGTTCATGTTGAAAATCGTCGGAAGTTGTTATGAACAGTGGGTTCGTACGAAGGCAGAAGTCGGGTTCGTACGAAGGGGCTTGCCGGTTCGTACAAAGGGGCTTGTGGGTTCGTACGAAGCTGCTGTTCTTGTGAGAAAACAACTCGGTTTTGCTCGAACTGACCCTCTAATAAATTGAAATCAGTCCTAACATGAATCCACAACTACTTCCTCAGCTTGTGAACTCAGTGGGACTCGGTTTCGGTTCTCTTAGATTCGGAAGTCTTGTAATAAGGTTTTTGATAGATTATTTCCACATTATGTTGGTCCTCAATCCAATTGAGAGTTTGTATCAGCTGCCAAGGCAAGGCTGATGTACCAGCAGATTCGTGGTTAATCCATTTTCAAAAGAAAACGTTTGTAAAAAAAATAAGAAAGGTAGAAAAAGATGGGAAAAGCTAGTTCTCACCCACTTTTGAAATGTTAGAAGTGAGCTCCTTGATTAGCAGCAATTAGAGAGAGTGAAGTGGGAGTGGAAGTTTGGAAGTGAAGGAGGAGGGTTGTATTTATAATTGAAAATTAGGGTTTTAGGGTGTCACACCCCAACCGATGGCGGAAACATCGGGGCGCGGCACTAAGCGAAACAGATTGTCCATGAGTATCCATAACAACTATTGATTACCAGATATTTAAAACGTCATGTCCCATACCATAACATATCTAAATAAAACAGTTATTACAAATAATTGTCTCATAAACAAGTACTGATCCGACAACTCATATTTCAAATAAGATAGTTTGTTTGTTTGTTTCTAGACTCTTTCCTAGCCTCGATTTCATCACACAGCAAACGAGGCATCCTAGCATCTTAAGCACCTTCGACAATACGTTAAAGTAAAAGTCAATACACATAGTGTAAAGGTGAGCATACAAGTTTGATAATAGCATAATAGAGTTCGAAATTGTTTACGCATAACCAGCACGTACAACGTGTGATGTGAAGCACGTAAGTTATCGACATGATCCTATCAATACCAATGACCGCGGGTTGACTGCGCAAGGCAGTTCGTAACACATATTCACCACAGCGAATCATGTGATTAATAGTCCTTAACAACCCCTGAGTGAACAGGTGCTGAGTCCAAACTATAGTACTATCGTTGCTAAGGCAGATAGACATCAATCTATGTGTAAACATAACAAACAAGCATTCATCGAGTCACGTATAACATGCGGTAGCGGTTAGCGTTAAAGTATTGCGTAGTGTGTTTAATGTGATTTAGAATATGTAACGTATATAACACCCAAAAGTACATAAAGCAAAAAGGGTTCGAGTATACTCACAGCGATAGAGTTAATGGATTGAGGGGAGCGCTAGAATGGAATTAGCCTGAACAGTTAACGATAGCATAAGCGAAAGTTGGCGCGTAAAACGGTGTAGGGGTACCAAGGATCGGATTGTAATCCGATCGGATGGCAATCGGATCGGATGGCCATTCGATTGGATTGACACCTCGTTTGGTGAGGGTGTGTTTGTGTATGATGGTTTGTACTTTGAAGTTTTCGTTGTAGCATTTTAAAAATAGAGAAGTATCTCTACCTTTCAGGTCGGTCGGTCGAACCGTCGTTCGATCGGACAGCAATCCGATTGGCGAGTCTTCTCAGTTTGAGAACAAGTTCACAGCAGGACGGTCACTCGATCGGATGGCTATCCGATCGGCTGGAAATCCGTACGTACTGAACATGTTGAAATTTTTTTAAGTATCCAAGTCCCAAACGTCACACGATCGGACGGTCACTCGATCGGATGGCAATCCGATCGGGTTGTAATCCCTTCAACGTTCAGATCCTTGAAATGTTTGAATAAAAGTTTAAGTGTGGAACCAGGTGCAACCCGATCGGATGGCCGGTCGATCGGATGGCAATCCGATCGGACGGCAATCCATCCCAGTGGTCAGATCGTCTTGTCGCTTGATTTCGTTTGAAGTTTTGTGATTTAGAACAAGACGTTTTGATGACTTGTTTGAACAACAGAACTCTTATCTCGGCCCAAGTGACCCGACCGAACAGGAATCACCCTAGTCCGACCGGTTTGTGGTTCGAGTCAATAGTTCATGTTCAAACCCGAAATCTATATCTCTCGGATAGAATTCAGATCTGGAACTAATACATCACCAAGAATGGGTAGAAGATCAGGACGAGTTCTGATTTTATCGGGTTTGAGTGCATTGAGTGTAAAGGAGTTGAAAGAAAGTTGGAAATCCTTCTTTCAATCCTTTTCAAAATGAATATGTTCAGATCTATGCAAGATCTTTGTTTATTCATGTGGAAATCGTTCAGATCTAAGTTGTTCTAGGTGGATTGAAGCCAAAACATGAAGTTCATTAAAACACCATGATTACATCATCCTATAACACCTCAAATCTAGTGATTTCACGGTTAAAAGTTAAGATTTAAAAGATAGAATGATGAAGAAGTGTGTGTGGATGAAGAAAGTACAGGATTTAGGTTGGAAACTTACAAGAATTGGGAGAAATCGAGAGAAATAGAGCTTGAGTGCGGCTAGGTCGAGTAGAGAGCTGTCACATCAAGTGATGTGATACGTGGGGGTATTTATAGGGTTTCCTAAAAAGGAAAGTGAGGAAAAAGACTGGTCGATCGGGTGGCACTCCGATCGGGTGGCAACCCGATCGGATGGCAATCCGATCGGATGGCCACTTGGTCGGTTGGCCACTCGATTCATGAGTCCGGCGCGATGAGTTTAGTCGTTCCAATTCGGGCGTTGAGCGTTACGATGCGTTTCGAGAGAGCGATGCGATAGAAATTCTCATTAGATTACTTTTAATCCCAACTACTATATCTAGCATACAATCACTATAAATAACTTACGTCTAGCGTTCTCGATTCGATTGCGATGCAATAGAATTGCGATTCCGATTAACACCTCAACATAAACATAACATGCACAAGTAACACATAATTAGCACACACACGTAAAACAATATCCAGAACACATAATTCGAGTTGCGGGTGCGATAGCGATAAGCGATAAATCGATTAAACATGCGATTAATATGCGATTAAACCTCAATTATTAACAAGTACTCCACATAATACAACTAACGCGATAACATAAATAGATTATCTACAAGTCAAAGAAGTCAAAACAGGAGTTGACCAAGGAGTGACAGATCGCAATTAGCAATCTTTTCTTCCTTTGACTTTAATCTTGACTTTGACTTTGACTTTCGAAACACGGGGTGTTACAGCCTCCCCTACTTAAGGGAATTTCGTCTCGAAATTAGGCTGGAGCCATAACAAACTACTACGGGTACTTTGCCTTCATGTCGCTTTCGAATTCCCAAGTGAACTCTGCGCCTCGTTTGCCTTCCCAGCGAACTTTCACAATGGGAATGCGTGAGCGCCTGAGCTGCTTGGTTTGTCGGTCCATGATTTCGATAGGCTTTTCCACGAAGTGTAATGTTTCATTTACTTGAAGATCCTCGAGTGGTACATGTAAATCATGCTCAGCCAGGCACTTTCTAAGGTTCGAAACGTGGAAAGTCAGGTGGACGTTGTTAAGTTCCTCCGGTAGTTCGAGTCTGTAAGCCACTTTACCGATCCTTTCCAGAATCTTAAAGGGTCCCATATATCGAGGCGTGAGCTTTCCTCTCTTGCCGAATCTGACTACACCCTTCCAAGGTGATACCTTTAGGAGTACATGGTCGCCAACGTCAAATTCAAGGGGCTTGCGTCATCTATCGGCGTAACTTTTCTGACGACTCCGAGCTTTTAATAGATTGTCTCGAATTTGGAGGATTTTGTCAGTCGTTTCTTGCAATAGCTCAGGACCGGTTAATTGCGAGTGCCCGATCTCGTGCCATACAATAGGCGATCGACATCTTCTTCCATACAATGCCTCAAATGGTGCCATTTGAATGCTGGAATGATAACTGTTATTGTACGAGAATTCGACTAAAGGTATGTATGCATCCTAATTACCACCGAAATCTATGACACACGAACGGAGCATGTCTTCAAGGGTACGAATCGTTCTTTCAGTCTGACCGTCGGTTTGGGGATGGAATGCGGTACTTAGATTAAGCGTAGTACCGAGGGCAGATTGAAATGTCTCCCAAAGACGCGAGGTAAACCGAGCATCGCGGTCAGAAATGATGTCGTGAGGTGTCCCATGTCGACAAATGATCTCTTTGGTGTAGATTCGGGCTAATTTTTCTACCTTGTAGTCTTCCCGTATCGGCAGAAAGTGAGCAGATTTAGTCAAACGGTCAACGATAACCCAGATGCTGTCGTGACCTGTGGGTGTGCGCGGAAGTTTCGTTATGAAGTCCATAGCTATACTCTCCCACTTCCACACAGAGACCTCGGGTTGAACGAGTAAGCCAGAGGGTCTTTGGTGCTTAGCCTTGACTTTCGAGCAAGTCAGGCACTTCGAAACATAGAGGGCGATATCTCTCTTCATGCCCGGCCACCAGTACTCGTAGCGCAGGTCCTGGTACATCTTGTCGGCACCGAGATGAATAGAATATCGGGATTTATGGGCTTCGTCCATCAAAATCTGTCGTAAGTTGGTCCGTTTAGGGATCCAAATTCAGTCCAGATAATGGAATATCCCATTCGACTTATTCTAGCTGGGCTCCATCGTTGAGAATCCTTTCCTTCTTCAAAGTGCGTTCATTAAAGCAGGCATGTTGGGCTTCGCGGATGAGAGTTTCAAGATCATATTGGGCTTGAACATTACGGGCGCTGTTCAAATAACTCCGTCTGCTGAGAGCGTCGGCAACGACATTTGCTTTGCCAGGATGGTAACGAATCTCACAGTCGTAATCGTTGAGAAGTTCTACCCATCGGCATTGATGCATATTTAGTTCTTTCTGGTCAAAGATATGTTGTAGGCTCCTATGATCGATGAAGATCGTACACTTGGTACCATAAAGGTAGTGTCGCCAGATCTTTAACGCAAAAACAACTACGCCTAGCTCGAGGTCGTGGGTTGTATAGTTCTTCTCGTAGATCTTGAGCTGGCGAGATGCGTAAGCAATAACCTTGTCTCATTGCATGAGAACACAACCAAGGCCAAGGTTCGAGGCATCACAATAGACGATAAAGTCATCGTTTCCGTCGGGTAAAGCAAGGAAAGGAGCATTGCAAAGCATGTACTTGAGGGTTTGAAAGGCAGACTCCTACTCAGTTCCCCAAACAAAGGATCTGTCTTTATGCGTGAGAGAAGTAAGCGGCACGACGATTTTAGAGAATCCTTCGATAAATCGGTGATAATAGCCCGCTAGTCCGAGAAAAGAACGGACTTCAGACGGGTTCTTGGGTGTGGCCCAACTCTTGACAGCTTCGATCTTCGCGGGGTCGGCGTGAATACCTTGACTATTGACAATGTGACCGAGGAATTGAACCTCCTCCAGCCAGAATTCACACTTGGAGAACTTGGCATAGATTCGATTCCCCCGGAGTAGCTCGAGAACCAAACGTAGATGTTGCACCTGTTCGGCTTTCGACTTGGAATAGATCAGGATATCATCGATGAACACGATGACGAAGCGGTTGAGAAAAGGTTTACACACGCGATTCATCAGATCCATAAAAACCGCGGGTGTGTTGGTTAAACCAAAAGGCATAACAACGAACTCATAGTGGCCGTATCGAGTGCGAAAAGCAGTTTTGGGAATATCCTCCTCTTGTATTCGTAACTGGTGGTAGCCTGAGCGTAGATCGATCTTGGAAAAACACGTAGCACCTTGTAACTTGTCAAACAAATCATCAATGCGAGGCAGAGGGTAACGATTCTTGATCGTTAGCTTATTCAATTCCCGATAGTCGATGCACATCCGGAACAACCCGTCCTTCTTTTTGATGAAGAGGACTGGTGCGCCCCAAGGAGAGGTGCTAGGGCGAATAAAGCCTTTGTCAAGCAATTCCTGGAGCTGACTCGAGAGTTCGCACATTTCGGATGGAGCGAGTCGATAAGGAGCTCTGGCAACAGGATTTGCTCCAGGAATGAGGTCGATGCGAAAGTTGATATCATGACTAAGAGGCAACCCCGGAAGGTCTTCCGGAAAAACGTTAGGGAATTCACAAACAACAGGAACGTCTTTCACTTCAGTCTTTCTTTTCTTTTCCTTCTCCGCTACTACAATGTTAGCCAAGAAAGCTCTGTATTCCTTGCGGAGATACTTGCTAGCTTGGATACATGACATGAGCTTGAGGTCTTTCGAGAGAGTTTCACCATACACACACAATTGATCACCATTAGTGAGCGAGAATCGAATCATCTTATCGAAGCAAATAACTTCGGCATGGTTTTCGCGAAGAAAGTCCATGCCTATTATGACATCAAAACTACCGAGCTGCATCGGAATAAGGTCGATAGGAAAGATGTGATTGTTGAGTTCTAGAGTACAATCATGAAGAACTAAGTTGACGGCGACGGTTCTTCCGGTGGCAACTTCAACATCAAACATCGAGGGGAGATGGGCGCGCTTACGATTAAGAAGCTTTTCGAACTCAAACGATACAAAACAGTTATCGGCTCCAGTATCAAACAAACACGAAGCATAAATACCATTCACAAGGAACGTACCATTGACCACGTTGTTGTCAGCCTGAGCCTGGCGCACATTAATGTTGAAAGTTCGAGCACGAGCGGCTTATTGCTGTTGTTGCTGAGGCTGCTGTTGCTGCTGCTGCTGGGGCTGCTGCTGTGGTTGCTCTTGCTTCACAACCCGATTGGGGCACATGTTTGCGAAGTGGTTGGGATCACCACACGTAAAGAAGACTCTAGCATTGACCGCGGGTGCCGGAGCTGCTTGTTGGCCTTGAGGGGCAGGGAGCAGAGCTTGATGAGCAGTAGCTGGAGTTGGAGCTTGACGAGGACATGTACGGCAGTTGGCGGTGAAATGGTCGTACACGTTGCAATGTACACAAAATCTGTAGGCGATTCCCACTGGGTGGTGATAGGTGCAAGTCGGGCAGGCAGGGTGAGGACCAGTATAAGCACGCTTTGCCGGCGGTGCTTGGGTTACCGGTGCCGTGACCTGGCGGTGTTGGGTTTGCTACTGAGCTGGTACAGCTTGGAGTGGTTACAGCACAGTTCTTATTGCTGGAGTTGCTTTTGTTCTTCCTCTTGCGACGAGAGGCTTTTGAAGACTGAGGAGTGGCGGCGGTTTTGGCGGCTGGTGCGGTGGTAGCTTGATGTAGATTCTTGGCGGTTTTATCCCAGTAGCCAGACTTGACTCGCTTGTCGTTTATTTCAGTGGCAAGCAGGTAAGTATCCTCGATTGTTGCTGGTTTTGAAGCTTGCATAAAATCTGCGACACAATCTGGCAGAGCTCGAATATACTTCTTGATCGCTACATCAGGAGTCTTGACATGATCAGGACAGATTATGCTAAGCTGCTTGAAGCGAGCAGTTAAAGCAGCATTGTCACCATCCTTCTGCTTGATATGCCAGAATTCGTCCTCCAACTTTTGGCGCTCGTGGGGAGGGCATAACTCTTCCAACATGACGTCCTTCAACTCATCCCACGTCAAACCATAAGCTGCATTGTTTCTGCGTTTGTTTCTCTCAGCCGTCCACCAATCTAGCGCTCGGGATTGGAAGACGCCGGTAGCATTCAGAGTGTGGAGATCGTCAGGACAGCCACTCTGGCGCAGGGTGACCTCGATCAATTCAAACCATTGGAATAAGGCCGTAGGACCATCTTCACCAGTAAATTCTTTTGGTCCGCAAGCTTTGAAATGCTTGAAGCTAAAAGCAGACTTAGGGGTTTCAGTCCTAGACTCTTCAGAAGATTTGCTCACATTCTCGTACAGTTCACTGACGATTTGAGGAACAACTTTTGCCATTTTCTTAGCAACCATAGCGGCGAGGCATGTATCTGCTTGCTTTCGGCGAGCAGCTTGACTAGCGCGAGATCCAGATGACGACATTGTCTGCAACAGACATCGCCATAGGACTCAACACAAATTTAGATTATTCCTAGTATAGTTTAGCGATTCACCATAAAATCCAGGAACACGTATCCACATAAACACAGAATCACATAGGCACATAACACATAAGCACATACTCACGTAGAGCACGGAAACACATAAGCACGTAAGGCATAGAAGCACATGAGGCAGTCAGAATACAGAAACCTAACTATATGTTGCACGTATTCCCTATCCTTCACAGCGTGTATAGCGATTAATTATAGCGATTGCGAGTTATCGAGCAGCGATTGCGAATAATGACCAGCGATTTGTTGTTGTACCGAGATAGATGTGTGGTGTGAGTTGTGCGTGTTGATCGAGAGTGGAGAGAGAAAAGCAAATAGATCACCGAAATCGAAACATGTATTCACATAAATTCCACATAAAATCGACAAATATCAGAGTCAGCAGTTGCGGGCTCAGAATCGAAACACATAGAAATCGAGAATAGATTGTCTTCAGCTAGATAGACGTCGACTACCCAAATCGATTTGACTGTTTATAAGGACTTTAAGTGCACACTTTGGCCTTCTGGACTGTGCTCTCGCTTCGATTCGAGCGATTGGCACGCATCCTGCTAGCTATGGTGTGACTTCAAGTTGTTGGAGTTCGTCGAGACTTGGGTGAGAGCTTTGTAAAACCACATTAGAGAGTAGAACGAGTCATTAAGGTTCGGGTTTCACCCCTGACTTAGCGACTACGTTCCTATTTATAGTAAAAATAGCAGTTTGAACGAGTAATCTTGGTCGAGAGTTTGCAGTTTTCACACCTAATCTTAACCAGATCATTCTCTTGTGTGTGTAATCACCCTTAGGAAAGGCTGATCTTGCGCAAAACTGTAGTATGTGATGTTCGCGTAAGTGTGTAGTGTACAGCAAGTCCGAGCGAGAAATAGCGAATAAGCTCGTACAAAACCCCTACTGGGTATGCACAAGTCAGTCCGTTGGTACTTAGACTATAGACTAGGTCGTTCTAAGACATCAACCCGGACTAGGTCGAGTCATGCCTAATTCCCTATAGTTATGGCTCTGATACCAGTTTGTCACACCCCAACCGATGGCGGAAACATCGGGGCGCGGCACTGAGCGAAACAGATTGTCCATGAGTATCCATAACAACTATTGATTACCAGATATTTAAAACGTCATGTCCCATACCATACCATAACATATCTAAATAAAATAGTTATTACAAATAATTGTCTCATAAACAAGTACTGATCCGACAACTCAGATTTCAAATAAGATAGATTGTTTGTTTGTTTCTAGACTCTTTCATAGCCTCGATTTCATCACACAGCAAACAAGGCATCCTAGCATCTTAAGCACCTGCCACAAACGTTAAAGTAAAAGTTAGTATACATAGTGTAAAGGTGAGCATACAAGTTTGATAATAGCATAATAGAGTTCGAAATCGTTTACGCATAACCAACACGTACAATGTGTGATGTGAAGCTCGTAAGTTATCGACATGATCCTATCAATACCAATGACTGTGGGTTGACTGCGCAAGGTAGTTTGTAACATATATTCACCACTGCGAATCATGTGATTAATAGTCCTTAACAACCCCTGAGTGAACAGGTGCTGAGTCCAAACTATGGTACTATCGTTGCTAAGGCAAGTAGACAGCAATCTATGTGTAAACATAACAAACAAGCATTTATCGAGTCAAGTATAACATGCGGTAGCGGTTAGCGTTAAAGTATTGTGTAGTGTGTTTGATGTGATTTAGAATATGTAACGTATGTAACACCCAAAAGTTCATAAAGCAAAAAGGGTTCGAGTATACTCACAGCGATAGAGTTAATGGATTGAAGGGAGCGCTAGAGCGGAATTAGCCTGAACAGTTAACGATAGCATAAGCGAAAGTTGGCGCGTAAAACGGTGTAGGGGTACCAAGGATCGGATGGTAATCCGACCGGATGGTAATCTGATCGGATGGCCAGTCGATCAGGTGGCAATCCGTTCGGATGGTCATCCGATCGGATGGCCATTCGATTGGATTGACACCTCATTTGGTGAGGATGTGTTTGTGTATGATGGTTTGTACTTTGAGGTTTTCGTTGTAGCATTTTAAAAATAGAGAGGTATCTCTACCTTTCAGGTTGGTCGATCGAACGGTCGTTCGATCGGACAGCAATCCAATTGGCGAGTCTTCTCAGTTTGAGAACAAGTTCACAGCAGGACGATCACTCGATCGGATGGCTATCCGATCGGGTGGCAATCCGTACGTACTGAACATGTTGAAAATTGTTTAAGTTTTGCAAGTCCCAAACGTCACACGATCGGACGGTCACTCGATCGGATGGCAATCTGATCGGGTGGTAATCCGTTCAACGTTCAGATCCTTAAAATGTTTGAATAAAATTTTAAGTGTGGAACCAGGTGCAACCCGATCGGATGGCCGGTTGATCGGATGGCAATCCGATCGGACGGCAATCCATCCCAGCGGTCAGGTCGTCTTGTCACTTGATTTCGTTTGAAGTTTTGTGATTTAGAACGAGACGTTTTGATGACTTGTTTGAACAACAGAATTCTTATCTCGGCCCAAGTGACCCGACCGAACAGGAATCACCCTAGTCTGACCGGTTCGTGGTTCGAGTCGGTAGTTCATGTTCAAACCCGAAATCTATATCTCTCGGATAGAATTCAGATCTGGAACTAATACATCACCAAGAATGGGTAGAAGATCAGGACGAGTTTCGATTCTGTCGGGTTTGAGTGCATTGAGTGTAAAGGAGTTGAAAGAAAGTTGGAAATCCATCTTTCAATCCTTTTCACCATGAATATGTTCAGATCTATGCAAGATCTTTGTAAATCGTTCAGATCTAAGTTGTTCTTGGTGGATTGAAGCCAAAACATGAAGTTCATAAAAACACCATGATGATGATGTGTGTAAAATGAAACATATAAATTACATCAAATGATGCATAAAACTAACCCTTTTTTAGTACTAATGTTGGAAAAAGTGTTCTTTTGTCTTCCTTTTGTATTTTCAGGGTCAAATGAGCTTAATTGAACAAAAGGAACAAATATACAACCAAATATAACATAAATACAAAGAAAGGGAATAAACGTGGCATGCCTGACCCCTCGACAGCATCTTCCCAAAGTGAAAACAAGAAGAAAGCTGAGCATGGGGCTGTGCCTAGCTGAGCACGGGGCTGTGCCCAGCTCAGCACGGGGCATGTCCAGCTCAACATGGGGCGTGTCCAGCTCAACACGGGGCAGTGCTCAGCGAGCACGGGGCCGTGTCCAGGATGGTCAGCCCTGGCACAAAAGACAAACATGTAGAAGCTTCTATTGCCCACCACGGCACAAAAGATAACTTAATTAATTATCTTTCAATAATCCGACCCTTTAGGATTGTATCCTTGCTGACTCAAACTACTGGGTTGAGGGTAACGTCACCTCGAAAAGAGGGGCCTACTACAATAACTAAGATAATTTCTTAAATAGTGCAAAAGTGTGGAAATAATCAAAGGTTACACTATACACGAGTCGGAACCAAGTGATTCATCTTGTCTATCTGTTTTTATTTTTATTTTTATTTTCAGCATTTTTGTTAGTTTTTATTTTTTTAGTTTAAAACCTTTTTCTAACTTTTTGATTTGATTAGACGTTGAGGATAAACCGGTATTAAAAGCTCTTGTGTCCTTGGACGACCTCGGTATCTTACCAACACTATACTACGCTCACGATGGGTGCACTTGTCCATATGTGTGTTTAGTGTTAGTAAATATCGTGTTTTATAAATTTAAAACTTGGCTAAAAAAAAGTGTAAAAGGGCTTAAAATATACTTAAACCTTCATATACACCTAACGCACATCAAGTTTTTGGCGCCGTTGCCGGGGACACAAGGATTTTAAGAAAGCTTAAAATCGACGGCCTAATCAGTTTTTCAAAACCTTTTCAAAACGCGCGCACATTTTTCTGCATTTTAGTTTAGTTTTGCATTTACAGTAAGTTGAACACGGGTCGTGCTCGCTGAACACGGGGCCGTGCTGCACATTTTTCATAAAACACCCAGTAACAGAAGCTGAACACGGGGCTGTGCTCACTGAACACGCCCCCGTGCTCAACGAAATCAGTAACTTTAATTAAAACGCCCAGATACAGATTCTGTACACGGGGCCGTGCTCACTGAACACAGGGCCGTGTCCAGCCTCTGTTTCCGTTTTTATTTTTGTTTTCTGATCTCGAGACTTGGTTGTGGTCTGCTGAGTGATTCTTATGGATCAATACTCAGGAGGTTACAACTACACCTATGAGGAGGATGATTATAGGAGTAACTATTGCACTAATTGTGGTGACCCGCACTCGGTTCAATATTATAACTTATATCAACCGTCCACTTCATACACCTACTATGAGGAGCCCAGGTACTAGCCATCAACTTCATACACATCCTATGAACACCAAAGGTATGAACCTCCTCCCTCATACTCATATTTTGATGAACCAAGGTATGAGCCTTCTTACTCATACTTTGAGGAACCAAGATATGAGCCACCACCTTCATATGCTTATTATGAGGAACCATGGCGTGAACAACCCACCTCATATGAGTATTATGAAGAACAAAATTATGACCCTTATCCATCATATACTTACAATGAAGAACAATGGTGTGAACCATCTACTTCATATGGGTATTATGAGGAACAAAGGATCGAACAACCGGATTCAAGCTCTGAAAATCCCGATCCTTACTCTATCACCGAAGTGACCGAGAGGATATTAGAACACCTTAGAGTTATTGATCACTGTATAAAAGAATCTCGCGCAAGGGAAGAGGAGTCCCGCGCAAAAGAAGAATTAATTAAAGAAGAAATAACTGAAGGTGTAAAAATGGAAGAACAAATAAGTGAAAAACCGACACATGAGTTAAACAACGAAAAAGGTGAGTCCGTTAACGATAAAATTCAAGAAGAGTCTAATTTTGAAGAAATTAATCTCTTGTCACCTTCTTTTGAAAATCATTGTTTAGTTCCCACTCATGCTAAGTTTTTAAAAGAGTTAAACACTAACACTAAAATTGGCGAAACGGTAAGTGTTAAGTTAACCACTGATCAAACCTCACTAATAAAAGAAGACCTATTTGAAATTAACATTACACCGGTTCCATGTTTCTTTCAAAATTCATTTATTAGTAATGTCACAATCGATAAAGACCTTTGTGTTAACATAATGTCTAACTACATTTTCAAAAAATTAAGTATTAGTGATTTTTCTCCACTTCAAATACCCATTTCTCTATCTAATCGGAATATAATAAAATCAATCGGTGTAGTTGAGGATGTCTTGGTTCAAACAAATCAAATGGTAATCCCAACCGACTTTGTCATCCTTGATGACGCTCCTCTAATGTTGGGACGACCCATTGTAAAAACCCACGAAGCTTTGAAAAACCGGAAGCGCAACAATCTACCTATTCAATTAGGGGCATTTAAAAAGAGTGTCGATCTTGAGCGTTCAATGAAATATCCATTCGGCAATGACGACCCCCTAATTGAAGATGAGCCAGAACCACCCGATAAGGAGGGTCTAGCCAAGGACCCTTATAAACGTGGCGCACCACGGAGGCATTCCGCGGAACTATCCTTAGTTTGATTTAGATTAACTTTTATATTTTCTAGTTTAGTTTTAATTTTCAGGAATAAAACACACTCGGGATGGCGAAGGATACTAAGGGAAGCTTGAACCAACAACCCATGCACAAAAACAGAGCCTCCCGATAATTTTTCTTCATTACAGCAAGTTCAGCACAGGGTCGTGCTCACCCCAACATGCCCCGTGCCCGAGGTTCTGTAGAAAATGCCCAGTTCAGGTACCTGAACACGGGGCCGTGCTCACTGAACACGCCTCCGTGCCCAGCCTTCTGTTTACTTTTGGTACTGGCAGTCTAGACACTGGGCCGTGCTCAGCCAACACCACCCCGTGTTCAGCTACCCAGTAACATAAAATATTGTTTTTAGCCCACTTTTACACATTCAATCAACCTAAAAACTTATTTTTGGGACACATTGAGGACAATGTGTCATTTAAGTGTGGGGGGGATGCTAAAACCTTGAATCTTGCAAGTCCTAATAACAAGCCTTACACAAAACTCTATTGGAACCGCTAATCACCCCAAATTTTTTCATTTTTTTTTACTTGTCTAGGTTTAACTTGGGAATTTCAAGTTCTAAAAAGGTTATATTTTTACAAATTTACAACCGATAGCGTCGTGATAAAAAGAACCAAAATAAGAAAATTATGAAACGGCATGACAAGCTTAGTTAAAATTTTATTATATATACTTGATCACATAAAAACCCATTCCCACAAAAGTGAGTTTTGAGCCTTTATTGAGCATACAAATACATATCTTTAAACTAAATGCTCATTTTTCGTTTCTTGTGTGAATAGCCGCTTGGTTCTTACAACTCTAGAACTTGCCACGACGATACATTCCCGGTCCTTACCAACTTAAACCTGAGTAAGTAAATGATGGAGGCATTAGGACTAACCCTTTTTATTTCTACACCATTTTTTTTACCACCTACCCAAAATCCCCCTAGTTAACCCCTTTGAGCCTAAACCTTTTCATTTCTTAACCCAAAACAAACACCCTTTTACCCACCAAAACCCTTTTTATTCTTAACCCTTTGTTTTAGTAACAAGCTCGGTTTTTCTTATGACTTCATAAAAAAAATATTGATGATGATGAAGCCAAAAGAAATAAACAAACAAGTTTATGAAAAAGAACTTTGTTTGAAAAAAAAAGTTCTTCATCAAAATAAAACGTTACAAAAAAAAAAAAAAAGTCTTACGAAAACCGACGCTTTTTACGCATTTCGCTCTTTTACTAACCACTAACCCAACCACCTACCTCTAACCCAAGCCTAACCCTTCACCCAAAAAGTCCTCTTGATATTTACAAAGGTGTATAGTTAAAAAGGAGGAGGATTGATTGCTTGGCAAGCTTATGGTAGGAGTAAGTTCCATGCCGCTCTCGAGTGTTTCACAAAAATACATCTTCGGCTGAGTGTTGAGTGATCCTGTCACACCCCGAAATATCAGAGCATTGGCGTGACTGGACTGGTATCTTCATTGCACATCGGAAGTAAATAAGCTAAGTCTTTTAGAAAATGAACGCCACTAAGTACTCGTATCTCCAATGGTCCTCCAATTCCAACCGTGCCTTGTCTTAGATATACAACCTGAGAAAGAAACATGCGAAAAATCAACATAAAGTTGAGCGAGTTCATAGTTTGTTTGTAAAAGATTTGAAATAAATCTTTTTGAATAACCGGTTTTTGAAGTATTCTTGTGAAAACGAATTTAAAATCATTTTCTTGTCATGTTATACAGAAACTTTGTATGAAAACATGGTATGTATCAAGTATTCTTGTATGTATCATGTATTCTTGTATGTATCATGTATTCTTGTATATATCATGTTTTCTTGTATAAATCAAGTCTTTCTGTATGTATCTTGTTGTTAATGGGTTGCAAGGCCATTAACATGTGACACGACATAGGAAGTCACCAAACCATAGGCATTTTTCTAGTAGTCGATTCACGACTGAGACACAAAAACACTACTCGGTACTAGTTGTCACCAAGAGTGGGGTTGCCCTGACACCCGTTAGATCTAACCTTTTGTTATGCGGTCTAAGTATGTACACGATTAATGGTGCTTATGGTACCCTATTCGTGACACTATTTCTCGTATCATTCCTCAAACGCATCATACTTGGTACTAGTTATCACCAAGAGTGTTTCTTGTTTATGTATTCATCATATCAAGTATCAATTTTTTAGTTCTTGTATTCTTTATGTCAAGTATCAATTCTCATGTGTTTGTATACTCTTGTATTTGTATTTTCTCGTAGTTTAGAAAACTAGAATTCGTGTGTAAACGCTTGTTTGAAAAACCGGTATAAAACATAAGCTTCTCGTAAACCATTTGTGTCAGTTAACACTTGTTTGTAACATGGTTTAGAAATATGTAATTCTTGTATGCTTTACAAAAAGTGCATGTCTTTCCACCCCGAAAACATTTAGAAAAATGTAAAACCATAAAAAATGTGGGGTTATGAACTCACCTGAATATTCCTGTGCAAAGCTAGCTAATTACGACTTCGTGATGTCGCTTCCAAGATGAGACTCGCTAGCGTGCATTCTACAGTATTCCTAACACGGAATATTTAATAAGTTTCTAAATAATGCGGTAACTAAACTACGTGTTACCGAGCTCTACCGAATCGTTAGTCGAACGGTTCAATGGTAAGTAGTTAACTTATCGGAAATGATAGGTCATATTTGATAAGTGTCGTTTATTGTCGATAAAACCACTAAGTCTTGAAAAGACTTGATTCTCGAGAGATTTAAAAAATAAATAAATATTTATATATAAAATATATAAATACTTCGTTGTAATTGCGTTAGCCGTCTCGAGTAGTCGTACGAAAATAATATATAATAACTTGTATTATATATATCACGTCTTGTGTATATTTGCCAAAAATATACGTATATGTCGTTTTGGCGTTTGTAATAAATATAAAAAGTTATATTTATTTTGCGAAAGTATCATCGAGTTGTTTGAAGTTTGAAATAAATATAAAACTATATTTATTTTTATAAAACGAATTCGTCGAATTTCCGAAGTTCAAAACAACTATGTTTGTCGTTGTAAATATTTTCCGAATCGTTGTTTTCGTAAGTTGTAAGTTGTTGTCGAAGGAAACTTTATATTTGTATCTCGTAAAAGTCGCTTTATAACAATAGTTGTCGTTTTACAAGAAAAGCACGTTTTTATAATAAAACTCGTTTTATTTTACGGGTTTTCTCGAAAAACGGGCAGAGTTTCCTCTGTTTTTGGACGCCCCGACAACACAAGTTGTCGTTATTTTTCAAGATTCAACAATTGTCAACAAACAATATATGTGAAATTTTCGTCAAGTGCCAAAATGTAGATAATAACTAATGTATATACGTTAATGAATCGGGTCGAGCTCGCTTGTCACGTAAGGATTAAAATTAAAAAGATAGCATAACGAAATAAATACGCCGCTAATTTTTACCAAGTCTTCGCGTCGGGATGTTGACCAAGTCGACTCGCTGAGTTGACCGAGTCAACTGAGTTGACTCGGTTTAACCGAGTCGGCCGCACCACTTCAGAATCTGTCCCTTAACCCGAGACCCGAACCGAAATCTGAACCGCGCTGCTAACTGCTGTTGACCTGAGTTGACCGAGTTAACTCGGTTGACCCGTTTGGCTGATTTGACTCGAACCGTCCGACGTGACCCGAACCCGAACCTGCTCACCGATCCGTCTGACCCGAAACGAAACATAACCCGAATCATGCTTGTATCTGGACCCGAAACTTACTTGAATAACCCGAACTTGAACCAAATCGAACCCGGAACCGGTGTACTTCGCCGGATAAAGGCAATGTCCGGCGGTCAATGGCACCGACCGCCAGTTATCTCACTATTCTCAGCTTTCTCTCTCTTCTCGCCACCTCTCTCTCTCTCTCTCTCTTCTTCCTCTCTCTCTCTCTCTCTCTCTTCTGTTCGGTCGCCGCCGCACCACCACCTCACGGTGGTGGTGGTGGTGTTCTGTTCTGTCATCGGAAAGAAGGGGGGCTGTGCTTTGTCGGCCGGTCGGACTAAACTCCGGTCACCGGAGTTCATACGGAGAGGGAGAGGAGATCGAGAGGTGGGGGTGTTTGGCTATGTTGGGTTTTTTTTTTTTTTTGGTTTTGTAGATTATATTTGGAGGAGATGCACTACATATTTTGTGTGTGCACAAGCAGCAGATCGAGAGTGAGGGAGAGGGTAGAACATGAATGAGTATTGACATTTTTTCTTTGTGTGTGTATGAGGCAATATGCAGGCAAAGAGGGGATTGGGTATTAATAGAGTGGAGGGTTTCTATTGTCTCTTGTGTATTCAATTTACATTCAGGTTAATTGTTTATGAAATCTTGTATGGATTTTATGTTTCAAATCTTTGAGACAAAAATCTTTAGAGATTTTACTAGGATTTTGGCAAGATTTGTAGAGATTTTGCCTATTATGTGTAGGTTTAGGCTTGTGGGTTTCGGGCTTGGGCCCAGGGCCCACAAGCCCATCTCATGTGTAAGCGGTCTGTAATTCCTACGGGACCCGCTATCGTAACCCAAACTCCATAAGCATAAAAATGTTCGTGTAACATCCATATTTGTCGCCGTCGTCAGTATTTCGTACGGTTTCAGTTTATTTCCGTTTAATTTCCAACAGTATTTCCGCAGATCGTCACACGCGCACTGTAGAACCGCATAAGCGTTCCTAAGCTTACCGAGGCCCTAATTAAGTAAATTTGCGCTGTAAATACCATCTATTTTTGCGTTAATCACCTGTTAATCTCGTAATTAAGGGTGTAAATTACCGGTTGTCACATTCTCCCCCTGTTAATAAAATTTCGTCCTCGAAACTTAGACTACGTCAACTCCTTAGAGTTACGTTATGCGTATAAAATACGAATAGTACCAAAGAGAACGATTATGAAATCGAATCAATACTTATTCAAATTTTGTGAATTCAAGGATGTATCGCAAGATGCAAATGAATTCTAGAAATGATCGCATCCAATAAATGAACTTAGATTCAACAAGCTCAAGTGTAATAGTTTGCATGAAACGCTCGATCGTGATCAGCGCAAGCTGCAAGTTCTACTGACGCCACAAGGTGTCGTAGTGAATGAAACAATTCAAATATAGCGGTGATCGAACAAGTATCACCTGTGTTTTGCATAAAACGCTCAATCATGATTAGCCCAAGCTACAAGTTTGTACTGACACCACAAGGTGTCGTAGTTAACAAACGACTTAATGGAGTCGTAGACCAAACAAATCTACTACGACTCAGAACAATGAAACGCTTGTTAAAACGAATTTGAATATGATGTTTCCAATACATCATATGATGTCTTGAATTGAATATGTGTAGTGAACTTAGTTCAAACAATTGAATTTGATTTCGGCGCAAGCCGACAATAAATACATGTATCGTCAAGAAAACTTTTGGCATGGTCACAACGAAATACCATGTATGTAACTTGAAAAAGAAAGGAATTTTCAAGAAAATGCGTTGACTTGATAACAAAGAAGCCAACAATTTCAATAATGCGGGTCATTCGAATCACAAATCAATAATTAGATTTAGCGAAATAATATTTGAACTTTGATGAAACGCTTATTTGAAACGAAACCACATGCGTAACAAACGATGCATGCGTATCATATGAATTTTCAAGAAACGAAGCAGATGAGTATTCGCTATACTGAAGGAAATGATCGTGATACAATGACCATTAAGAGGAGTAGAGATACGAAAATCTACTCAGTAAGTGTGAAAGTCGAAATTTCAATAAAAGAAATTTAAGGACTTTACCTGGGGTTGCATGTGATAGCCAGTTGTTAGGTGACATTACCATGGAATGTCAAACATAGCGTATTCGTCGTTAATGCGATGGGGGGAATGCGGAGACATGCGTCTTCTTCTTAGCATGACTCGTGTCGTTTGCAGGACCGCGTGCCAACTGCCGCTTCCTCGAAAGTCGTCTGTGACGTCATTCAACCTCCGTTGATGTATAGATTGAGTTCTCGTGTACTTTTGCACGCCCGTGCTTCGTTTTGCGTAGGTTACCTGCTCGAGAAGTTAAAACATCATAGATAATACGAATAATAGTGTGTGTCCGAGTTAATATTCGCGGTTCCTACGTGATGACCTTTAATGAACTCCTACATGAGCTTCCGAAGGTCTTAAATGCACGTTTCCTAAACTCTCAGATTTTTGTGTACTGTATGCGACTGTCATGTGTATCGTGTGTAAACACCACAATAATGTATGTTTGAAAACAAAATCTCGACTGTTTGTTTTTCGGCAGCGGTTGGAGACCATATTCGAGTACTAGGTGTTCTGTATGTATTCAGGTTTTAATATTCTAAGTTCCCAGAGGAAAGGTGAGGTTAGAGCCTAGGTTTCTCTACAGAAAACCTTATTCGCTGTAACCTATAGCTCTGATACCAATCTATGACACCCCGAAAACATTTAGAAAAATGTAAAACCGTAAAAAATGTGGGGTTATGAACTCACCTGAATATTCCTGTGCAAAGCTAGCTAATTACGACTTCGTGATGTCGCTTCCAAGATGAGACTCGCTAGCGTGCATTCTACAGTATTCCTAACACGGAATATTTAATAAGTTTCTAAATAATGCGGTAACTAAACTACGTGTTACCGAGCTCTACCGAATCGTTAGTCGAACGGTTCAATGGTAAGTAGTTAACTTATCGGAAATGATAGGTCATATTTGATAAGTGTCGTTTATTGTCGATAAAACCACTAAGTCTTGAAAAGACTTGATTCTCGAGAGATTTAAAAAATAAATAAATATTTATATATAAAATATATAAATACTTCGTTGTAATTGCGTTAGCCGTCTCGAGTAGTCGTACGAAAATAATATATAATAACTTGTATTATATATATCACGTCTTGTGTATATTTGCCAAAAATATACGTATATGCCGTTTCGGCGTTTGTAATAAATATAAAAAGTTATATTTATTTTGCGAAAGTATCATCGAGTTGTTTGAAGTTTGAAATAAATATAAAACTATATTTATTTTTATAAAACGAATTCGTCGAATTTCCGAAGTTCAAAACAACTATGTTTGTCGTTGTAAATATTTTCCGAATCGTTGTTTTCGTAAGTTGTAAGTTGTTGTCGAAGGAAACTTTATATTTGTATCTCGTAAAAGTCGCTTTATAACAATAGTTGTCGTTTTACAAGAAAAGCACGTTTTTATAATAAAACTCGTTTTATTTTACGGGTTTTCTCGAAAAACGGGCAGAGTTTCCTCTGTTTTTTGACGCCCCGACAACACAAGTTGTCGTTATTTTTCAAGATTCAACAATTGTCAACAAACAATATATGTGAAATTTTCGTCAAGTTTGGCTGATTTAACTCGAACCGTCCGACGTGACCCGAACTGTCTGACCCGAACCCGAACCTTCTCACCGAACCGTCTGACCCGAAACGAAACATAACCCGAATCATGCTTGAATCTGGACCCGAAACTTACTTGAATAACCCGAACTTGAACCAAATCGAACCCGGAACCGGTGTACTTCGCCGGATAAAGGCAATGTCCGGCGGTCAATGGCACCGACCGCCAGTTATCTCACTCTTCTCAGGTTTCTCTCTCTTCTCGCCGTCTCTCTCTCTCTCTCTCTCTCTTCTTCCTCTCTCTCTCTCTCTTCTGTTCGGTCGCCGCCGCACCACCACCTCACGGTGGTGGTGGTGGTGGTGGTGTTCCGTTCTGTCATCGGAAAGAAGGGGGGCTGTACTTTGTCGACCGGTCGGACTAAACTCCTGTCACCGGAGTTCATACGGAGAGGGAGAGGAGATCGAGAGGTGGGGGTGTTTGGCTATGTTGGGTTTTTTTTTTTTTTTTTGGTTTTGTAGATTATATTTGGAGGAGATGCACTACATATTTTGTGTGTGCACAAGCAGCAGATCGAGAGTGAGGGAGAGGGTAGAACATGAAAGAGTATTGACATTTTTTCTTTGTGTGTGTATGAGGCAATATGCAGGCAAAGAGGGGATTGGGTATTAATAGAGTGGAGGGTTTCTATTGTCTCTTGTGTATTCAATTTACATTCAGGTTAATTGTTTATGAAATCTTGTATGGATTTTATGTTTCAAATCTTTGAGACAAAAATCTTTAGAGATTTTACTAGGATTTTGGCAAGATTTGTAGAGATTTTGCCTATTATGTGTAGGTTTAGGCTTGTGGGTTTCGGGCTTGGGCCCAGGGCCCACAAGCCCATCTCATGTGTAAGCGGTCCGTAATTCCTACGGGACCCGTTATCTCAACCCAACTCCATAAGCATAAAAATGTTCGTGTAACATCCATATTTTTCGCCGTCGTCAGTATTTCGTACGGTTTCAGTTTATTTCCGTTTAATTTCCAACAGTATTTCCGCAGATCGTCACACGCGCACTGTAGAACCGCATAAGCGTTCCTAAGCTTACCGAGGCCCTAATTAAGTAAATTTGCACTGTAAATACCATCTATTATTGCGTTAATTACCTGTTAATCTCGTAATTAAGGGTGTAAATTACCGGTTGTCACAGATCCCCCGTGATGTATGTGAACTTGTATATAAATAGAATTGTTAGTGCACGGAATGTCTGTTGACTTCGTCTACATCAAGTCTTAGGTCAATATGGGTCAACATAGGGTTTAGAATGTCAAAATCATGTAAAATGTTGACAGGTTCGCTTATATGACCATGTTAGGTCTGGTTCGCTCCTAGGTACATAGCTGGTTCGCTTTAGTGTCATTAATCAGGCTGGTTCGCTTTTGTGGTAAGTGGGCTGGTTCGCTTTTGTGGCAGTTCACATAAGCGAACCACACACTCTATATATAGCCTGATGATGTGTTTCATTTGTAACGTTTTGGAGCGAACCTAGATCATTGTTGCTGGAACAAAACTCTGTCAAAACAATATCAGAATGCAATAAAGAGATAGAAATTAGAAAGGAATAGTTGTTGTTACTTTACGTGCATTGATTCCGCCTTTACACGTTAAGATGAGCTACTCTGACTGACTTTTCGGGTCAAGGAACGGTCCAACAAGTGGTATCAGAGCTTCAGGACGAGAAGTTCATACTACATCAGCTGATTCGATTCTATTATCTCATTTCTACTCTATTTTCTCTTTTATTTTTCGGTTTCAACAAGTTTTGTCGGACATAATGGTTTGAAGTTCGAGTATTTTGAGCGAAACTTGTTGTTAAACAATCAGTAACAGTATCAGACTTTAAAACACCGTAAAAATCATTCAATTTTATCAAAAACGTGATCGGTTCTCGGACAGAATTTTCAAACTTAGATCTGGAACGAATTAGCGGTCGGAATTGAACGAAAATCATATCATTGTGATCGGAATTAAGAGTAGTACATTCCTTGAAAGTATCAGATTGTTATTCGGACTAAAAATCGGTTAAAAATTGTGGTTCGCTTTTATGGTCATCGCAAGTCTGGTCCGCTGTTACGTATTTTTTCTAGTTCGCTCGAACGAACCTTATCTGGTCCGCTCGAGAGAACATATTTGATATTGTTTGGTCCGCTTATTCGGACATCTGCTGGTTCGCTCGAACGAACATCTGTTGGTTCGCCCGAACAAACATCAGCTGGTCCGCTCGAACGGACAAAATCTGATTCGCTTGAACGATAAGTCTGGTCCGCTCGAACAGACACTTTCTGGTTCGCTCATTAGTACTCTTTCTGGTTCGCTTATCTGAACCTGTTTGGTTTGCTTATCTGTCACGTGCACAGATTGGTTCGTGATTTCATTTAAACAACATTGAATCAAATCCGCGAATCTTCGACAACGAGTCTTAGATTGAGTTTGTCAACAAACACTTTTACGTGTTCAGTGTGTTTAAATTGATCGTTTGCTTTGTTTGTTTGCAGGTGATCCGAGGTGATTTTACAAAGCACAAATACAAAGAAATCAAAATGTTTGACGAAAAGGAAAACAAAAATCTTGAAAATTTAAATGATTGGATTTGTGAATCTTGGTGTGGAAGATTAGATGATAAGGATGTTTATGTTAAGAGATTCGAAAATTTGTTGTGTATGAAGAATGAATCAGTGGAGAAGTTGGTAAAACGGTTTGATGAGTTAGTTTACAAGTTAGGAAGACATGGGATATATTTTTCAAAGGATGAACAAATTTCAAGACTTGTTAATGCTTTACCTTTGGAATGGGATAAATTCGTGAATGAACTGAAACGGGATTCTAGTTTATCACGCTTTGATTTAAGAAGTTTCATCAATACAATAACAAATCATAGGAGTCATAAAGATTCAAGAAAAAGGGAGTTATTGGATGAAATAAAAGGAGAATCAGAAAAGATAGATTTGGATGTAATCATTGAAATGAGAAAACGAATCACTGTGTGTCTTGCAGCAAAAAATGTTATGAGATACGATATTAAGAGGGGTTGTTATATTGATGAAAATTTGAATCCTCTTGATTTTGTTAAAATTTTCTGTGCAGGAACATACATGAAGGAAACAAAGAAAGAAGCTGATAATGGAGAGATGAATGGAAAATGCTTGAAATGCGAAAAATCCGAAGCAGAAAATGTCAATCTCTTGAAAGATGTGGAGAGTTTAACATTGGAAAACAAAGCTTTGAAAGACGAAAAGAAAGCTGATAATGAACAGATTTTGAGTTTGCGTTTGAACTGCGAAAAATTGAGATCTGATAATGACAAACTTTTAAAGATTGTTGAGAGTTTGTCATTAGAAAACAAAATTTTGAAAGAAAATGAAAAACATTTTGAAAGTAAAAGAAAATCCTCAGAAAATGAAGATTTTTGGATAAAATTGGAAAACAAAAATCTAAAAGAAAAAGAAACAGATTTTCAAGAGCAGATAAGAGTTTTGGAAAATGAAAAATCTGTTCTTGAAGAGAACAAAATTGTGAATGAAAAGGCAATAAATTCTCATTTTGAGAAAATTTCTCAGCTTGAAAAAGAAGCTGAGAATTCAAGGGTCAAAATTGAAAAAGATTTTCAAAATCAAATAAAGATTTTAGAAGATGAGAGAGATATTTTTGGTAAAGATAATCTTCAAAAACAAATTGAAATCAATTCTCATCTTGCTAAAATCATTCAGCTTGAAAAAGAAGCTGAAAAAGCTCGGATGAAAATCAAAGAGCTTGAGAATAAATTGAAAGGTTTTGTGAATTCTACGTCACATGTTTGTCCAAAACCGATCAATTCTGTTCCAATAAGTGACAATGTCACAAATTTTGACAAAGTTAAAGTCAAAATTGAAGATTGTAATGAAATATCTGATGATGAAAAAGAAAAGAAAAGAAAAATATTTTTAGATTTACAAGAAAAATTTTAAAATACTGTTTTGCAATCTACTGAAACAGGTGAATGTTCCAAACAAAAACCTGTTAAGAAGAGTGTAGAACAAAAACAAAAAGTTCAAAATTTGAAAAATTTTAAAAATGAAAATAACAGCTCATCAGATAAGTCATCCAATCATTATCAAAAATCACAAAAATCTAAAAATGAAAACTCACAAAATGTTGGTAATAAGTGGTGCAGGTTTGACCACAGTGCTCAAAAGCCAAATCCAGCATTGAAGAGGAGAAATGACTATAACCAAGCCAAACAATGTTATGATCTGAAGGTTTGGACTGATAGAAGAGGATGGTACGATAACAGAGTGTGCTACACTTGTGGTGTGGGAGGACACATTGCTGTTAACTGCCAAAATTGAAGTTATGAGACAAGAAGATGCTATAATTGTCAAATCAGAGGACATATTGCCAGAGATTGCCCGATGAGATCAATGGGAAGATCAAGGGTTGAATCTCAAAGAATGGCAAAGAAGCCAGTCAACGTCAAGCCTCATGAACAGAAGGTTCTAAAACCTAAAGTTCAGGATCAGACAATTCAAGAAAAGAAAGTTAAACTTTCACAGGGGCAGAAAGACAGACTGCGAAAGAAAAGGAAGAAGGCGAGAGAGTATCTCGAGAAAATTTTGTCTTCGGGTTCACCGGATAGATTGAATAAGAGTTCTGATGAATCAACTAACTTGATTGCAAAGTCAAGCAAGACGAATTTATCAGATACAAATCTGAGGACGAAAGAAGAAAAGAAGAAGAAGAAAATGGTCGGCGATGAATCTGACGTCTCAAAGTCAGACAAGCCACCATCAGGCAATGATTCTGGTTCATCAAAGCCAGAGGAGCCTAGTGTTGAGATAAAATCTGAGAATTCAGGTTTAACAATGGATGATGCAAATTTTCCACCATTGTTGAACAAGAATTCTGAATCACCCAAAGATAGTCAGGCTTGGGTGAAACTTTTCAAATAGAAAAATCTGACTTGCCGGAGCTTCCAGGTTGGTAAGCGTGAAGCAGGTATCGGCATTATTCTTGAGAAATTCACAGGATGGTAACTGTGATATTTCGATTTACAAGTGGTAAATCAGGGACATTAAGTTGTACTTGATTTTCTACTAGTGTTTGTTGTTGACAAGGGTCTTAATTGTTAATTCTTTAAAATAGTTGAAAAAGTACAATGTGATGAAACCCCGAGTTTGTAAAAAGACAAACAAAACTAATTTTCCGGAAAAACCATTTGATTAAAACAAACTTAAGTGTTTTGAAATCTAAATGGGAAAATAGTTTGTTGTCAGGGGGAGTTCTGATTGTTTATGCCAAGAGAATGGCGAATTGAAGCGATTTGATATCAGTTTGTCAAGTTTCTTGTATAGTTTGTTTTCAAATTTTCTCAGAAAATCAAAATTGAAACATATTTTGATTTTAGGGGGAGAAAAATTTTTAAAAAATTAGAAAATTTGAAAATGTCAAAAACATTGAAAAAGCAAAAATGAGTTTTGTTGAGACAAGAGGAAATGATAGTAAATCAGTGGACTATCACAGCATGCTAAAGAAATGTAAAGTCTAAATGTGATAAACGGTCTCACTAAAGATGTGACGGTAGGCTCAGCTAGACTAGTAGATTTGC
>JARYGA010027491.1:0-41077 GCA_030545235.1 Helianthus tuberosus
GTCCACATAGCGGTGAATTTTATTCTATAATTGTCTAGTATTGATTAGAACCTCAATAATAGTATATAGCTCATAACGTCTTGCAAACTTACGAAACTGAAAGAATGGCGGAATTTAATATTGAAACCATGGGTATAAATTTTCATCGGAGATTTTTCAAATAAACCATTTCGGATGAATCATCCAAGGATTTTACGAAGGAAATAAAATGAACTTTCTTAAACATATACGGATGTTTTAACATTTAAAAATCTATAATAACAAAGTTTTTCCTTATACAAATTGTTACGAATTTGGATATGCGAACTCACCCTCCATTGTTTGACACTTGATTTTTACGTGTTCTTCAGGTACATGAGTTTGGCTTCGGGGATATTGGCTTGTGTTGTCTTGTGGTTGTGTGATGCGATTGTAATTAAATAATGTTTGGACACTTTTAAACTACTTTTGGGATAGTGTGTAATAAGACCCCTAAACAACTATGACGTGGTTGTGATGAGCGTGGAAACTTAAAACTTAGGTTTTAAAATAAACCAAATGTCCAACATAAATATTGCATTGACCACAAAGACGTTTATGGGTACCAACCTCCGTCACCGCCACGTTTGTATTTCCGCTGCGACATTTTGGGGTGTGACACCTTACCTGTCACCCCCCAAAATACCACATGCGGAAACCCCGCTAGGCGTGTGATGTACCAGGATCTAACCACCAATCACATTGAACTAATATCAAGATATTTAAACAAAGTTTCCATTCATAATGATAAAACATTCATAAACATAATCCAAGTTCAACATGTTCAGCGGAAGCATAAGATAAGTCATCATTCAATGTTTTAAAACCAAAGAGATGAAAACCAAATGTATTGTAATGTGTTCTCAAAAGACTCGACCCATGACCACTCCAGTAATCCCAGATAACAAGTTCCTCGTCCATAGCATCTAACGACCTGCGAGCATGCAACAAGTGTATCAGACAACGCTGGTGAGTTCATAGCTTTACGAAAACGTTAATTGCCAAGTGTTTAGTTCAATTTATTGATAATAATGTTGATAATAACTCGAGTACCATACAACATGGCTTCCAGATTGTTTTGCCCGTCCCCAATGCACCCTATCTAAGCATTGGTCATGATTAAGGTCATTAGTTCATGCCCGTCCTCTCAGGTACGGTGTGAGGTTGCCAAGCTTAATAGCGCTATCAACTAATACCCCGTTACCTCTCAGGTAACTATTCAGTAGAAGATGGGGCTTAAGGTGATAGGAAATGAGTGTATTATCTAACATCCCAGTTTTTACCCAAAGACTTATTGCTCTCAGGAATACCCATTTGATTGTCCCACCCACCGGGACGCATGCTCAAGAGGAATGAACTCACCTTAGATTTGCTCGGTATGTTAAGTTACCCGTCCAAGTTGTTCAACCCAAACCCTACCGTGGTTACCAATCAAAATCAGTTTCACAATCAATCAAGTTAAGTATTTTACACAGTTTACATCTATCACAAAAAATCACTGTACAACATGTAGCACATATCCAATTCTCATTCAAGTCCACATCCCATGTGAATAGCACATAACAACATATAACAGAGGAGTTTACTACTCTCACAAGTCAAACCAGATTTCTCATTCTATGCAACAATTAGATCTTATAGACAAAAACATCCATCTTCGTAAACATCATAAACTTTTCTATTTGTTTACACACATGCAACATCTCCACGAAGAATCTATTCTTCGTGGAATGCTCCCCTGGCAAAGAATCCTCTGGCGAAGGACTATCCTTCGTCGGGGTTGAGTACGGCGAAGAACCATAGAGGTTCGTCAAACACCAGTCGACGAAGGACTATATTCTTCGTCGACCGGGGTTCTTCGTGGGACATCCTTCGCCGCTGCACTTCAACAGATAGTTAGGGTTTCCTACTAACCCTAATCATGGCAGTTTCATTCACCATCTCACTAATAACCATCATTCGCATCGATTATCATGAACACATGTAACATTTACGCATACATAAATCAATTCAGCGTACTACATAAGAAATCATCGCACATCATAACAATTCTTATTTAACATAATGTTCCAACTCATCAACAGTTATTATCCTACCGAATTCATGTTTTGATGCTAACATCATTACTCACAGTTTATTAACACATGAACCCTAACAACCCTATTTCATGAAATCACAAAACCGTTGTTCCAATTATCAATCAAGACTTTCAGATTCATAAAGGGTAAACAATTTATCAAAAAATCCTTATTGTCAACCACATCAATCGCTTAACAGTTTGTATGCGTACACGGGATTAATCATATGAAATGATAAGTGTACTAACTGAGGAGTTGTGTGTGTGCGCCTAGGTGTTTGAACAGAGAGAAAGAGCTTGAGGAGAGGATTGTCGGCGCACAGGAAAAAGATAGAGAGAGAGCCTTAGGGTTTTGTGTGATTTGCGGTTACGTTATACAAGGAGTTAGAGAAGAAGTTTACATTCTGGGCCTCGAATAACCTGGGTCGATGGCCCTTTTGGCGAACAACTCCCTCGGCGAAGAACCCTCCTTCGTCGAGGAGTGATTGTGACGAAGAACCATTCTTCGTCGGCATGGGTTTTTCGTGAATCAAGTGTGATGTTATGCTATGCCTAAACACTACACAATTATCATGTAACACCCAACCATAACAATATTTTAATCATTCAGACATCATGCACAAGATACAACGTAAAATGAACATTGAAAACAATATTATGAAAGAAGTGGTGCATAGAGGAAAGACCTTGAAATCTCGGGTTGTCACATCATGCCCAACTTGAAAGAAATTTCATCCCGAAATTTGATAAGTAATCCAAAGCAGCAAGGTATTAGATCAGGATGACTGTGGATTCTCCACAGGTGTCACATCATCCCCAACTTGAAAGGGAATTTCGCCCCAAAATTCACCAGTTGCATCAGAACTAGATTGGTCAGTTGGGAATAATTGAGGATACTTGAGCTTCATCTGATCCTCGCGTTCCCACGTGATCTCTGGTCCACGTCTTGAGTTCCAACGGACTCTCACGATTGGAATCCGACTGTGCTTACGAACTTTAACTTCCCGATCCATGATTTCGATGGGTTCTTCGACAAACTGCAATTTATCATCGATTTTTAGTTCCTGAAGTGGTACCACAAGTGTTTCATCAGATAAACACTTCTTCAGTTGTGAAACATGGAAGACATCATGAACGTTACCCAACTCAGCAGGTAACTCGAGCTTGTAGGCCACTTTACCGATTCGCTCTAGGATTTTGAATGGCCCAACATAGCATGGATTAAGCTTGCCGCGCTTCCCAAAGCGCACCACACCCTTCCAGGGTGAGACTTTCAACATAACACGATCGCCTACAACGAACTCCAAGGGTTTCCTACGCTTGTCAGGGCAGCTTTTCTGCCGGTCACGCACTGCCGCCATACGATTTCTGATCAGGACAATCTTCTCTGAAGTTTCAAGTACAATTTCCGGACCTGTGATCTGGTTGTCACCCACCTCAGCCCAACAAAGAGGAGAGCGGCATTTCCGTCCGTACAATGCTTCGAACGGAGCTGCCTGGATGCTGGTATGGTAGCTGTTGTCGTAAGAGAATTCTATCAACGGCAAGTGTTTCTCCCACCCCTTACCAAAGTCGATCACACATGCTCGCAGCATGTCTTTAAATGTCTGGATGATTCATTCGCTTTGACCATCCGTCAGTAGGTGATAAGCAGTGCTCATGTCGAGATATGAGCTGAATGATTTATGCATTGATTGCCACAAATCCGATATGAAACGCGGGTCACGATCAGAAATAATAAAGGTTGGCACCCCGTGCCTAGAAACCACTTCCTTAAGATAAACAGCAGCAAGTTGTGAGAACTTATCAGTTTCCTTGATTGCTAGGAAGTGTGCTGACTTCGTGAGAGGGTCAACGATCACCCAGATGGTATCGTTTCCGTTTTGATTTCTTGGCAGACCAGTGACGAAATCCATAGCAATTTGCTCCCATTTCCACATGGGTATTTCTGGTTGCTGAAGTAGGCCTGAGGGTTTCTGATACTCTACCTTGACCTTCGCACAAGTCAAACATTTACTCACATACGTCGCGATGTGAGCCTTCATCTTCGGCCACCAATATAAGACTTTGAGGTCCTGATAAATCTTATCTGAACCTGGGTGAACAGAGTATCGAGACTTGTGCGCTTCGTCCATCACGAGCTCTCTAAGATTGCCATACAAAGGGACCCATATTCGTTCCATAAAATAATAAATGTCGTCTGATCTCTCCACGAGTCATTTTTCCATGCCCCGCAAATATTCAGCTTCCAGGTTTTCTTCCTTCAACGCTTCGGTCTGAGCCGAACGGATCTGATCAGGTAAATTAGAGTGGATAGTGAGCTGTAGAGCGCGGACACGCTTGGGTTTCGTTTCCTTTCGACTAAGGGCATCAGCTACAACGTTAGCTTTACCTGGATGGTACTTGATTGCACAATCGTAGTCGTTTAAGAGTTCTATCTAGCGACGTTGTCGCATATTCAATTCCTTCTGATGAAAGATATGCTGAAGGCTTTTGTGGTCGGTATAAATAGTGCATTTAGTACTGTACAAGTAATGCCTCCAGTTTTTTAACGCAAAGACCATGGCCCACAACTCTAAGTCGTGAGTCGTGTAATTCTTCTCATGAACCTTCAACTGTCGAGAAGCGTACGCTATCACCTTCTCGCATTGCATTAGCACACAACTGAGACCCTGAATAGAAGCATCACAGTACACCACAAAATCCTCGGTACCCTCGGGTAACGACAAGATGGGTGCACTGCAGAGTTTTTGTTTCAAGAGTTGGAAAGCATCATCCTGCTTTGTTCCCCAAGAATATACAACGCCTTTCTGTGTTAACGTAGTGAGAGGTTGAGCGATCTTCGAGAAGTCTTTAATAAATCTGCGATAGTACCCAGCGAGACCAAGAAATTGTCGCACCTACGAAGGATTCTTCGGTGCCGCCCAATTTCTGATAGCATCAATCTTAGCAGGATCCACGTGTATCCCCATTTCATTAACAATGTGGCCAAGGAAGTGTACTTCTCGAATCCAAAAATCACACTTAGAAAATTTTGCGTAGAGTTGCTCCTTCCTCAGGAGCTCCAAGATAAGACGCAAGTGCCGCTCGTGGTCCTCCTTGCTCTTAGAGTAGATCAAGATGTCATCGATAAACACAATGACGAAATCGTCGAGATAGGGTTTGCACACACGATTCATAAGGTCCATGAAAACCGCTGGTGCGTTTGTCAACCCGAATAGCATAACCAGAAACTCATAATGGCCATACCGCGTTTGAAAAGATGTTTTTGGAGCGTCCTCCTCTCGGACTCTCATCTGATGATAGCCCGACCTTAAGTTAATCTTCGAGTAAAAACTTGACCCTTGCAATTGGTCAAACAGGTCGTCGATGCGTTGTAAAGGATAACGATTCTTGATGGTCACCTTGTTGAGTTCCCGATAATCAATACACATACGAAAGGATCCATCCTTCTTCTTCACAAACAAAACAAGGGCTCCCCAAGGAGAAGAAATGGGTCGGATAAAACCTCTATCCAACAGTTCTTGGAGTTGGTTAGACAGTTCTTGCAACTCTCCTGGTGCAAGACAATAAGGAGCGCGAGCAATAAGGGCTGCTCCTGGCGTAAGGTCAATCTGAAACTCCACCTGACGGTGTGGAGGTAAACCAGGAAGTTCTTCAGGAAATACGTCAGAAAACTCACGAACAACTGGCAGGTCTTCGGTTTTCCTTTCTTCAGGATGAGTGTCAGTAACAAGTGCTAGAATAGCAAGGTAGCCCTTTCGCAGACACTTCTGGGCTTTCATGGCTGAGATGATGCCAACCATTGCACCACTACGATGACCTTGAACCGACAAAGATTCTCCAATGGGGAGAGGGATACGTACCACTTTCTCCTTACAAAGGATTTCCGCTTGGTGCTTACACAACCAGTCCATACCAACGAATATATCAAAGCTTCCAAGAGTAACGGGAAGTAGGTCAATATCGAACACTTGACCCATAAGATCGAGTTTACACCCAAAAAGAACATGCGAGGCTTCAATCGATTTGCCATCAGCTAATTCTACTACGTGTTTGGTTACAAGAGGTGTAGGAGTTAACCCTAACTGACGACTGAACCCCAAAGACACATAACTCCAATCGGCACCAGAGTCGAATAAAACGGAAGCAATTAGATTGTTCACAGAAAACGTACCAGTCACAACGTTGCCATCATTCCTAGCTTCCCCAGCACCAATGGTAAACACTCTTCCACGCGCACCATTCCCACTATTGTTTCCGTTGTTGTTCCCAGGATTGTAATTGTTATTACCAGCATTCTGATTCAATTGAGGGCAATCTCTCCTGAAGTGACCATCGTCTCCACACTGAAAACACCCCTTATGATCTCCCTGATTCTGCTGAGGCTGTTGCCTCTCCTGTTGCTATGGTTGTTGTTGTTGTGGGGGTTCCTGCTGCTGCTGTCTTGGGAGTGGGGCCCTGCAATCTCTAGCCATATGGCCCACCTTGTTGCACCTGTGACAGACCCGGGTGCATGGCCCACGATGCTGGAAGTTGCACTTGTTACACTTTGGTTACTTCCCTGCGTAAGAACCCTGATTCGAGTTGTTGCTCTGATTCTGATTAACTGAGGACGACTAGCTAAAACTACGGTTGCTGCTGTTGTCTGGCTTTTTCTGTGACTGATTCAGGTTGGACACCTTGTCCACATCATTCCATTTTCGTTTGTTGTCAGCAGCAGGAGTGGTAGCTGTAGCAATAGTAGCAGCAGTAGCAGAAACACGTGGTGGTAGCGAGCCACGCTCCACCTCCTGATCGGTAATCTTGTGAGCTAGACGTATGATTCAGGGCAAGTTGTCAAGATTCGCCGCAGTGACCAAACCCTTGACCTGTGGTACTAAGCCATTGATGTACAGCTCAATCCTACGGTGGGGTGGTCGTGATAAGTTGGGACACATATTCGCGAGCTCATGTGACCGTTTCGTGTACGCTTCGATCTCAGACCCTGCCATCTTCAAATTGTAGTACTCATTTTCCAACTTTTGAATTTTGTCATGAGGACAGTACTCCTCACTCATCAGCTCCTTGAAATCGTCCCATGTAGTCGCGTTCGCCATTTCGATACCCAGCATTTGGACTTGGGAATTCCACCAAGTCAAGGCACCATCCTCCAGTGTGCCTGAAGCATACTTCACTCTGTTCCCAGCAGGACAGTTACACATCGCGAACACCGATTTTTCCTTCTCAAACCAACGGAGTAGTCCCACAGCACCTTCAGTCCCACTAAATGTATGTGGCTTACAATCCATGAACGTCTTAAACGTGCAAACAGGCGGATTGTTCTGATTCACGTGTTGACCTAAAGACGAAAGAAAATACAACACACGGGTAAGATTCGAGTACGCGACACAAGGATAAAGAATATTTAGCGCATATCGTACCAGCCTACTGAGCCGCCAAGGCTTCAGCCACACGAGTATTGATCAAATCGGTCAATTCAGCCTGGGACATAGTAATGTTGCCACGTCCACCGTCGTGGCCTCCACCACGTCCACCATTTCGTCCGTTCATGATTCTATATAAGAAATGGATAAAGGTTAAAAGTCGGGATTGGATGGGAGTCAAACATCACTATGACCTCTACAGATTACCAGGTTCTATAATTACGTCAAACAACAGAATGGAACCCCTTTCACACTCGTTAAGCCTCACTAGGACTCACATGCTCCCCACATTATTATTATGCGTGCACCCATAATAGCAATGTGATTTTCATGTTTATCTCAGATCCTCCTAACTTATGCTAAAATGTTCCTCAAATTCGAGTAGCAAGACAAAAACACCACAACATAGATCAGGAAGGTTTAGGGAAGTGTCACACTATCAATCACATAACGTAGGCTAGTAACACAAGAACTCATACTATAGTGCTAGGTGTGCATTCACATGCAATGTCATACTCAAGTGTTCACTAAATATGATGTTCACTAAATATGATGTGCAATAAGTAAACGAGAGACGAACCTTGCAATCTGGAGCTAAGTGTCATGGTCGATTTTCTGAACTGTTCGGTTATAGTCTGGTTTTATAAAAACGTTTTAAAACCTAGTTCACTATAACCAATGGCTCTGATACCAAACTGTCACACCCCCAAAATACCACATGCGGAAACCCCGCTAGGCGTGTGACGTACCAGGATCTAGCCACCAATCACATTGGACTAATATCAAGATATTTAAACAAAGTTTCCATTCATAATGATAAAACATTCATAAACATAATCCAAGTTCAACATGTTCAGCAGAAGCATAAGATAAGTCATCATTCAATGTTTTAAAACCAAATAGATGAAAACCAAATGTATTGTTATGTGTTCTCAAAAGACTCGACCCATGACCACTCTAGCAATCCCAGACAGCAAGTTCCTCGTCCATAGCATCTAACGACCTGCGAGCATGCAACAAGTGTATCAGACAACGCTGGTGAGTTCATAGTTTTACGAAAACGTTAATTGCCAAGTGTTTAGTTCAGTTTATTGATAATAATGTTGATAATAACTCGAGTACCGTACAAGATGGCTTCCAGATTGTTTTGCCCATCCCCAATCCCCCCTATCTAAGCATTGGTCATGATTAAGGTCATTAGTTCACGCCCATCCTCTCAGGTACGGTGTGAGGTTGCCAAGCCTAATAGCGCTATCAACTAATACCCCGTTACCTCTCAGGTAACTATTCGGTAGAAGATGGGACTTAAGGTGATAGGAAATGAGTGTATTATCTAACATCCCAGTTTTTACCCAAAAGACTTATTCCTCTCAGGAATACCCATTTGATTATCCCACCCACCGGGACGCATGCTTAAGAGGAATGAACTCACCTTAGATTTGCTCGGTATGTTAAGTTACCCGTTCAAGTTGGTCAACCCAAGCCCTACCGTGGTTACCAATCAAAATCAGTTTCACAATCAATCAATCACGTATTTTACACAGTTTACATCTATCACAAAAATCATTGTACAACATGTAGCACATATCCAATTCTCATTCAAGTCCACATCCCATGTGAATGGCACATAAAACATATAACAGAGGAGTTTACTACTCTCACAAGTCAGACCAGATTTCTCATTCTATGCAACAATTAGATCTTATAAACACAAACATCCATCATCGTAAACATCATAAACTTTTCTGTTTGTTTACACACATGCAACATCTCCACGAAGAATCTATTCTTCGTGGAATGCTCCCTTGGCGTAGAATCCTCTGGCAAATGAGTATCCTTCGTCGGGGTTGAGTACGGCGAAGAACCATAGAGGTTCGTCAAACACCAGCGACGAAGGACTATATTCTTCGTCGACCTGGGTTCTTCGTGGGACATCCTTCGCCGCTGCACTTCAACAGATAGTTAGGGTTTCCTACTAACCCTAATCATGGCAGTTTCATTCGCCATCTCACTAATAACCATCATTCGCATCGATTATCATGAACACATGTAACATTTACGCATACATAAATCAATTCAACGTACTACATAAGAAATCATCGCACATCATAACAATTCTTATTTCACACAATGTTCCAACTCATCAATAGCTATTATCCTACCGAATCATGTTTTGATGCTAACATCATAACTCTATTTCATGAAATCACAAAACCGTTGTTCCAATTATCAAACAAGACTTTCAGATTCATCAAGGGTAAACAATTTATCAAAAAATCCTTATTGTCAACCACATCAATCGCTTAACAGTTTGTATGCGTACACGGGATTAATCATAAGCAACGATAAGTGTACTAACCGAGGAATTGTGTGTGTGCGCCTAGGTGTTTGAACAGAGAGAGAGAACTTGAGGAGAGGATTGTTGCCGCACAGGAAAGAGAGAGAGCCTTAGGGTTTTGTGTGATTTGCGGTTACGTTATACAAGGAGTTAAACAAGAAGTTTACATTCTGGGCCTCGAATAACCTCCTTTTGGCGAACAACTCCCTCGACGAAGAACCCTCCTTCGTCGAGGAGTGATTGTGACGAAGAACCATTCTTCGTCGGCATGGGTTTTTCGTGAATCAAGTGTGAACCAAGTGTGATGTTATGCTATGCCTAAACACTACACAATTATCATGTAACACCCAACCGTAAACTGCCATGCTCTCCGATGTCATTATGTCTGGACTCTGGCGTATCCTGGAATAGTCGAAGACCTCCAAACTACCGAGCAAATCAAGGTGTGATGTTATTTTAATCTCGTAGTCAATCTTCTATGCATTCCATATAAAGAAGGCGTTTTAAAACGGACAGTATCAATCTAAATATGTCACCGAATCAGTCGAAACCGAATGAGATCTTTAGTCCGAAATATGAGTTTTTCTAAAATTACGTGTGTCGGTTGATGATTGTATAAATTTAAACCCTTAGACAACCTCTCAAACTCTTTCAGCCTAACCCCACTTTTCAGTTGATCAAATTCTGCAACGGTGACGTTTATTGCCATCGTTGCCGACGTACTGCGCACGTCAGAATCCTCATTCCTCCGGCGACCTGAAAGTCCGGGCATATCTAACGCAACCCGTAAGTCCTTTGTATACTTTTCTGTTTTTTTTTTATAGCAATGCAAATCCTTTGCTCTCATCCAGATACGTATTACATCTGCTACAATGTTTGAATATGTGGATTGCTAGGACTTAGGGTGCTTCTGTTAATATTAATTTGGGAAAAAGGGTACAAAGTGAAGCATGATTCAAATAAAGTTAATATCCGAATTGTTACGAATTAGCCTCCTTGGCTCATTGTCTCTACGCGTATGAACATCTGGGAGACCTGGGTTCGAACCCAGACGACCCCTTGTATCTTTTTTTTTTGTTCTTCCTCTTCTCTTACTGTTTTCTTTATTTATTTTATATTCTTATTGAAAGGAAATGTTAAATTAAATGGAAACGTGTTATGTTGTTGGTTGTGAATAATACACTTTATTTACAAATAAACGATCAGTTTATTTTCCTCAGTTAGTAATTTAAAATTTTCTTTTGTAAACTGTTGGGTATTCGGATACCTTGTATAAAAACAATCAGATTACACAATTGGCTTTCAAATATAGTTACGTTTAATAACATTGAAATCATTACGTAAATCAAAATAATTGTTTTTGTTTCTAATTCATTTTCATTAATAAATTTAATAATTTAATAAAACATCTAATTCAATTTAGTTGTAAGATCATTTAAATTATTTGCATAAAAAATTCTCTTTTAACTTTATAAAACTAAATCAAATAATCCTCTAATATATTCCTTATAATTAATAAATAATATATATATTTGCTATTCTATCGTATCGTTTTAATTAAAATAGATTCTTACACTTACATAAACATTAACTTTTAAATTAGTTAAATATTTTGATTGAACGATCATATGACTTATTAGTTACAATAAATATAAAGAGACTATTTTATCATAAGCAAATTCGTTGTCAATTATTTAACAAATAATTTAAAAAAAAGAAATCATATCTTGTCGATCTTCTTAATAAATAGTTAATAACTTTTATCACAATCTTTTTAATCGATTAAAACTTTACAAGCTAAACCCCTAATATTCCTAAATTAATTATAGAAGTCCTTAAATTCCTATAGTCCCAACACTAACGTTAGACTCCAACTTAAGTTATACCAATTAAACTATATTATTTAATCGTAATAGGGTAACACTTTGGAATTCTCTCGATGCCCAGTTACTTACAGTTTTGTTTGGTTTTGCTTGCAACCTAAGGTGAGTAGATCTTACTTTTCCCCCTTTTTGTCACTTTAACCTTTTTGAGATGTTGTATGTGTCACATTTTTCTATGTTTCATATACTTATTCAATAACATGCCAAGATTAGGTATCATACGTGCTCATGTTTATTTCATGTGTTGCATTACTTATTTCATTCATACGCTATACGTGTTTACCGCTTTGTGTCATGGGTTTCATAGTTTCGGTTTTCGCCTTTCGGGGTTTGAATCGCATCATTGTTTCGCTTTTCGCCTTTCGGGGCTTGAATCGCATCATTGTTTCGCTTTTCGCCTTTCGGGACTCGAATCGCATCATTGTTTCATAGTTTCGCTTTTCGCCTTTCGGGGCTTGAATCGCATCATTGTTTCTTTGCTTATGGTTTGTGAAGTCATGTTATGTTATTTACATATGGATTGGTTGATTATTGGATTAATTGATTTATGTCAACTATTACACTTAATATCGCATGTTAAATAATTTTTTATTAAATAAAATCAACTAAACTTTTAAAGTTAAATAAAAACAAATAAGGATCTATTCACACAACTATTGTTAACCCAAATTTCTTTTACACATGAAACATGTATACAAGGTTGATAGCTACTTGAGAAGACACATAGGATTATGCCTTAGAATAATTAAATCAAGATTATGTTATCTTTTGTATTTTGAATTTTGTATGGTTTCGTTGGAACAATTATTTGGTTATGTAAGACAAATTAACATTGATGAAAATAAATATTCAAACTTTAAATAATTGTCAAAGGCTATGGAACAATCATATCGTGCCCCGTGCCATATCCGCTGCGGGTCGGGGTATGACAAGGGTCAAGTAGGATCAGGAGCGGAGCTTGTCAAACCCAATGGATCTATTCGACTATTTCGTGGTCGGATTGACTAACGGTTACTTAAATTAATTTCCCCCGAGGACCTCCTGAGAGCAATAATTACAACTTATGCACACATAACAAATATAATGATTTCATTCCCTAACTATCATACCTCGTAAGCAAACATGTATCTCCCTAAATAATTAAAAGAAAAATATTTAAATGAAGGGCCGTGAGACTCGCCTAAGCGTATCCATGCAACTAGCAATCCGGATGTCTGAATAGTAATAATAATAATAATAATAATAATAATAATAATAATATACAATCCTGACCTACAAGTGTCTTAATCCAATAAGACACTAAGGTCTAACTATGTGTTTACTCCACAAGTCTTTCACCAACTTGCTAAGACATGAGATGTTAACCTTGTTATGAAAATGTTTGTATGTTACGACGCGTTGGTGGGTGATTATCTAAATGATCATACATGTATATTACTACACATATACATTTAAATACACATACTTGAATAATTTCAAGGACCTAGTCCCTTGCATAAACACGTGTTGGCGCACGAATAATCCGATTAATAAATATATATTTTATGTGACAATATCATACGTATCCCATGGAACGTCGTTCCACAAACCGGTAAGTCTTTCACGACCAAAATATATACTTATCTTTAAAATAAACATATTTAGTGTTTGATAACTTATCAAAAATAATATCCTTAATATCTATCTATTATACTAAATGAATTCTCTTAGGCCACATCACCTGCTGATGTGGCATTGCTATTTAGCCAGATAATTAGGTTTTGAGCGCCAATATGCCTTTTCTCTCTATTCTCCTTCACTTTCATAAGCGGCAAAAGAGTTTTCTCAATTCTCCTTCATTCAATTTTGAAACCGCTGCTCTTCATATGGAAACCACAATCAATCACCAATCACTTGAAAATATTCTACTTTCTCACACGCTTCTCCCTTCCACAACACGATTCACAACCCTAATTCATCAATCGTCGCTCTCTTCCTCCCTAGGTTTCTTCCTCTACCAGTTTGTTCTTCATTAATCGCCGTTATTTTACTCCCAGCAGTTCCTCCATAACAACGAAAGTTACTCGATTTCGTCTCGATTTGTTATCCCAATCTGATTTTTGGCATCCAGGTAACAATCAATATCATCAATATGTTTACCAATTTAGGGTGAAATCAACAAAAAGATCATCACTGATACAGATACGACAGCGGTATCTATTGATTTGGTGTGCATAACCTTCAACTTTAACGCTTGAAGGTAATATTGATTTTAACAAGTTTAATATGTCCTGTGTGTTTTGTAGTTAGAATGCTGAAAGATTTATGTGTGAAAATCATTGACGATTATTTGTATATTTTTTGGTTGCAACACATGCATCTTCATTGAGTACTTGAATATTATATTTACATATATTGATGACAATGTGGTTTTATATCAATAGCTGATTGTACTTATTGTTTTAGATAACAATTATATGCAAGAAACGAAAGATATGACTAGGGATGAACTCGGTACTAACCGGTACCGAAAATTACAAAAATGGGTACCGGTACCGAAAATACCCGGTACCGTACCTGTACTGAAAACGTCAAATATTGGTACCCAAAATATTTCGGTTTGGAACATTCTGTACCGTTACCATTTGCTGGTCTTTAGATATGACAGACTATAAAGAAAATAATGAATCTTTTTAATTATTAGCTAAACTTATTTGATGTTTAATTAGGCCTTTTAAGCCAACTTTATATCTTACTTATTCTGAATTACCCATGTATTTCATGGGTTTGTAATCTGTATACAAATATATTTAACTGTCTATCATGTTCTTGAAGTAAATAATTTGTTATACAGTAACCTGTGCTTATGATTATTGTTGGGTTTGCAATATATTGAATTCAAACCTATTAAGGAATTTGGTATAACTTGACTTATAATTATAAGTTAAGCATTTGTATGAATGAACACTAACATCTACTTACTTTTCATGGTCGTTTTAAATGCTTATGATCATGGTCGATTTTCAGGTTGATAATAATTATTTAATATCTAGAACGGGTCAATTTGGTTAACTTAAAGAAATTAACTATATGGGTCAAATGTGTTGAACTTTGAGCAGGTTGAGGATAAATAAAGTGTATGTGATTCTACATATATGAACATGTGACAACTTATACCTATAGGCTATAAAGTAAACTGGTCTTATATGAGAAACTAGCATTTTTGGACGATATATATTATATAAGGTGTGGTCAAAGGTTGCTTTCCATAAGCCATGCCCATAATATGTGATTATTGCGGGGAATCAAAAATATTTCGATTCTGGGCTCATGAACTTCCATTTTTTCCTTATTTCGTGCGGGGAACATGCACCATCATTTATATTTATGGGTAAAATAAAGAGTTTTGAGTCCGATCAAATGGAGTCTAAAAGCGGGAATGGTGATAGTGAAGTATAGAAAACCTTGCTGGAGCTTCTTAATCAACTGCAAGGATTCGAAGTATCAAACAAGATCAAGGTACTTTTTTTGCGCATTATCAACACAAATATTTAGATATCTTTTTAAAGATGTTATATTTATGCATCATATATCTTTACAATTATAATGCCATTGTCACAAGTATGCAATAAAAAAAATTATATTATGTATGGCTTGATGCATGTTATATCCTCTATTAAGTTTATCTCAATAGTAGTATGCCCTCTTTCTTTATTTATTCATTTTCTTAACAGTTGAGGTCTGATATATTGAAAATTATTTCATGAAATGTACTTATGTGTGGCATTGTTCCGAAAGAAAAATTGTTGAGAAAAAGTTGTTTACAGGCAGGTGTTGACAACGGTCATCCCGTATGCTACAATACACGGACAAGGTTTCTGAGCTGGAGGATGCAGTTTCTTAAAAAGAGTACCCGGAAGCTCGATGTTAGCCCGAATCGAGTGTGTATGGATTTTAAAAACTCGCCTGGACTGTTTAAGTGGGACCTTCATCAAGCTACCAATCAGGCACTGCAGTTGTTTCACACGAGGCTAAACCTAGATACTCAGCTAAGTAATGTAATTTCAATCGGAGTTGGATACTCAACATATATTCATTTCGAGTCAGCTCATGACTTGGTTAGCTTTTGTTTTGTTTTTTTTTGTTTGGTTCAGATGATTTTGTATGTCTTTTTTAGAAGACTTGGCTAGCGTAAGAACCAGAGTGTCGGGTCATAACGGGTTTGAGTCAACTTAGGCCGTTTAGAAAATGTATTGGTCAAAATGAGTTCCGACCAAATGGGCTAAGGGTTGAAAGGAGTCTTTTAAGGGAAAAAAAAGTATCTGATGACTAAAAATAACAATTGTAGAGACTATTTCACGAGTGTCATTTGTAAGATTAGTTACACATCCTACCGAACTGAGCTAAGGGATGTAAGTCTCCGAACTGGAATCTAACCAAAAAATTCATCTTTAAGAAACTAAGAAAGCATATAAAATAATTAAATAAGAAACTATATGAATATGTTGATTTATTAGTCTTTCATTTTCTCTATGGTTGATTATAGGCCTATTGGTAACCAGTCTGCAGAGACATGGTAATGTTTTCAGGTGTGCATCAGTAAGAAACCAGCTGGAACCTGAATAGGACATTGATCAAACATGATTATTCACCTCTAAAAAAGAAACACACATTTTTCAGTACCTGAAAATGAATCAAATTCTAATCAGTCATGGTTGTAGTGTATGTATTTAAACTTGATCAGGCTGCAGTGAGTTAAATTAAACTTGATTTACCAGCATTATGTCTTCTTCAAATGTTAGTGTTTAAAACACCCTGTTTGGGAAATTTATAAAAATGAACAACCTAATGGATTAATGATTTCTTGATTGAATACAGGAAAGGAGATTATTATAGGTATCTTGCAGAGTTCAAGACTGGCGATGATAAGAAAGAGGCAGTTGATCAGTCTCCGAAGGCTTATCAAGTAAGTATATAAGGTTGCAGTTAGTGTTGGTTTACTTATTTATGATTTTCGTTTTTACTTTCTTTTCAATGCTTCAAAATCCTTTAAATAAATATTAAATGTTTTGTCATTTATGCACATATCCATCTGTACTTAATGTTTAGATGCCTTCTCATTGACATTTCTTTTTATATTCATCTTGATAACTCCCTTATGTATACATTCTTTTAATCATCGTGTTGACTAACACCAATGAAATTTGTTGTTTGCAGTTGGCTTCCACCTCAGCAGAAGCTGAATTATCTTCTACTCACCCGATCAGGTTGGGTTTGGGTTTGAATTTCTCTGTCTTCTATTATGAGATCATGAACTCTCCTGAAAGGTATTTTTTAATCTTCTTCTCTATACACTTGCTACAAAATGTGTGCTAAACAAGCTTTTGATGAAGCTATCTCAGAGCTTGATTCCTTGAGCGAGGAATCGTACAAAGATAGCACTTTAATTATGCGGCTCTTGAGGGACAACCTCAGTTTGTGGACTTCCGACATTCCAGATGATGGAGGTATTTTCCATGCTACTATTTGAGTTTGTTAGATTTGTCTGATTATTTTTAACATGTCTTCATTTTACCAAACATTTGATCCATACTATTTGATTGTATCGATAACTCTTTTCTCGCGACCTTGGGACTTGAATATCTTGGAGCGCCCCACACTTTTTAAAGCTAAGTAGATTCTTATGCCTCTTTATTTATTGCTGTGTCTTGCATTTGCAGAAGATGAAAAGATGGAGATCACCAAATCTGGTGCGGAAGAGGTAAGCAATTCATAATCATAATACTCCGTTGGGTTTTTGCCATTTCATTTAAAAAATAACCACATATATGATTAGACTATGCTGGCCAACGGGTCAATATATGGGTTCGGGTCAAAACATGTAATTCAAAACACCCAGCCCCATTGTCCCTCTTGTGTGTGACGCGTGACTTATCTTGATGTTGAGTTTTATGTGGCGCTGACTTTTCTTCAATAGTCTATTTGTGTTCCGGTGGCTGCCTACGGTGGTTTTGGGCGCTTCTTCAGCGGTTTACTTTGTTCAGGTTAGCGACGGGTTTCTATGCCTTAATTTCGGTATCATAATCTATTGTTTTGTTCTTCATTATATGATTTGTGTTGAGAGTTAGGGTTTTTTTTTTTGGGTTTTTGTTAATGCACACTAAGTGTTTGACAATTTGTCTTAAGAGATTTGCCTTTGGGGTTTTACTCCAAGCTTTAGAAGATTGTTCTATGTATATCAGGAGTACAAAATCTGATACATTGAATTAGGATATCCTTAGAAATACGGATTATGAAGTAATCAATGTATTGTTTATTTGACATGGGTGGTGTCGTGGTTGGCCACAACAGGTGAGCTAGCGTAAGAACCAGAGTGTCGGGTCATAACGGGTTTGAGTCAACTTAGGCCGTTTAGAAAAGGTATTGGTATTAATGAGTTCCGACCAAATGGGCTAAGGGTTGAAAGGAGTCTTTTAAGGGAAAAAAAGTATCTGATGACTAAAAATAACAATTGTAGAGACTATATTTCACGAGTGTCATTTGTAAGATTAGTTACACATCCTACCGAACTGAGCTAAGGGATGTAAGTCTCCCAACTGGAATCTAACCAAAAAATTCATCTTTAAGAAACTAAGAACGCATATAAAATAATTAAATAAGAAACTATATGAATATGTTGATTTATTAGTCTTTCATTTTCTCTATGGTTGATTATAGGCCTATTGGTAACCAGTCTGCAGAGACATGGTAATGTTTTCAGGTGTGCATCACTAAGAAACCAGCTAGAACCTGAATAGGACATTGATCAAACATGATTATTCACCTCTAAAAAAGAAACGCACATTTTTCAGTACCTGAAAATGAATCAAATTCTAATCAGTCATGGTTGTAGTGTATGTATTTAAACTTGATCAGGCTGCAGTGAGTTAAATTAAACTTGATTTACCAGCATTATGTCTTCTTCAAATGTTAGTGTTTAAAACACCCTGTTTGGGAAATTTATAAAAGTGAACAACCTAATGGATTAATGATTTCTTGATTGAATACAGGAAAGGAGATTATTATAGGTATCTTGCAGAGTTCAAGACTGGCGATGATAAGAAAGAGGCAGTTGATCAGTCTCTGAAGGCTTATCAAGTAAGTATATAAGGTTGCAGTTAGTGTTGGTTTACTTATTTATGATTTTCGTTTTTACTTTCTTTTCAATGCTTCAAAATCCTTTAAATAAATATTAAATGTTTTGCCATTTATGCACATATCCATCTGCACTTAATGTTTAGATGCTTTCTCATTGACATTTCTTTTTATATTCATCTTGATAACTCCCTTATGTATATGTTCTTTTAATCATCGTGTTGACTAACACCAATGAAATTTGTTGTTTGCAGTTGGCTTCCACCTCCGCAGAAGCTGAATTATCTTCTACTCACCCGATCAGGTTGGGTTTGGGTTTGAACTTCTCTGTCTTCTATTATGAGATCATGAACTCTCCTGAAAGGTATTTTTTAATCTTCTTCTCTATACACTTGCTACAAAATATGTGCTAAACAAGCTTTTGATGAAGCTATCTCAGAGCTTGATTCCTTGAGCGAGGAATCGTACAAAGATAGCACTTTAATTATGCGGCTCTTGAGGGACAACCTCACTTTGTGGACTTCCGACATTCCAGAGGATGGAGGTATTTTCCATGCTACTATTTGAGTTTGTTAGCTTTGTCTGATTATTTTTAACATGTCTTCATTTTACCAAACATTTGATCCATACTATTTGATTGTATCGATAACTCTTTTCTCGCGGCCTTGGGACTTGAATATCTTGGAGCGCCCCACACTTTTTAAAGCTAAGTAAATTCTTATACCTCTTTATTTATTGTTGTGTCTTGCATTTGCAGAAGATGAAAAGATGGAGATCACCAAATCTGGTGCGGAAGAGGTAAGCAATTCATAATCATAATACTCCGTTGGGTTTTTGCCATTTCATTTTAAAAATAACCACATATATGATTAGACTATGCTGGCCAACGGGTCAATATATGGGTTCGGGTCAAAACATGTAATTCAAAACACCCAGCCCCATTGTCCCTCTTGTGTGTGACGCGTGACTTATCTTGATGTTGAGTTTTATGTGGCGCTTACTTTTCTTCAGTAGTTTATTTGTGTTCCGGTGGCTGCCTACGGTGGTTTTGGGCGCTTCTTCAGCGGTTTTCTTTGTTCAGGTTAGCGACGGGTTTCTATGCCTTAATTTCGGTATCATAATCTATTGTTTTGTTCTTCATTATATGATTTGTGTTTAGAGTTAGGGTTTTTTTTTTTGGGTTTTTGTTAATGCACACTAAGTGTTTGACAATTTGTCTTAAGAGATTTGCCTTTGGGGTTTTACTCCAAGCTTTAGAAGATTGTTCTATGTATATCAGGAGTACAAAATCTGATACATTGAATTAGGATATCCTTAGAAATACGGATTATGAAGTAATCAATGTATTGTTTATTTGACATGGGTGGTGTCGTGGTTGGCCACAACAGGTGAGCTAGCGTAAGAACCAGAGTGTCGGGTCATAACGGGTTTGAGTCAACTTAGGCCGTTTAGAAAAGGTATTGGTATTAATGAGTTCCGACCAAATGGGCTAAGGGTTGAAAGGAGTCTTTTAAGGGAAAAAATGTATCTGATGACTAAAAATAACAATTGTAGAGACTATATTTCACGAGTGTCATTTGTTAGATTAGTTACACATCCTACCGAACTGAGCAAAGGGATGTAAGTCTCCCAACTGGAATCTAACCAAAAAATTCATCTGTAAAAATACTGGCCAACGGGTCAATATATGGGTTCCGGTCAAAACATGTAATTCAAAATGTGGGTCAAGTCTGTAGGGTTGGTTCAGATGTCAGATTTTTGTTGTATGGTCTAGCTCCCCGTTGGACGCTTTGTTGTTTTGGTTTGTTTAATAATACTCCACCACTGCCGTTTAAAAAGAAAGCAGATTAGATATATAGAGAAAATTGGGTTGGGTTTCCATGTAGCCTTTTTCTTTATGTTTATGAATTATATACATGGTGTAAACAAGCAGAGCCCGAGGTTGCCTTGGTTCGAGCCCGGTTTGTAAGTAGTTTTTAAAGCTTGAGTTGTTTCAAGTATATATATTTTTTCATAATTATATGTGCAATAATATTTTTTGCATTAAACAAAATAGTTATATTCATATAAATAATAGTTTCGTTTATGCTCAGGAGCTTAATCAAGTTTAGCATATGAAGCCTGGGTTTGACCACATTTACTAAATGAGCTATAGGCTAGACTTGAGCTCTTTAATTGAGCCAACTATTATGGAGTAGCTCATTGATTATATTATAATAAAAATAATTTGAATTTTTTTTTCAAAATAAAATAAATTGCTTTTTCACTATGTGGGTCTGATAATTTTGTATTGTGTGCAGTAAGATTGTATGACGACAGCGGCCTAGCTCTGGGTAAGACATGATGATGTATGTTATTTGTAAGCTTGATTTCTAAAGCAGTGATTGAGAGGAATGATTTTAGGTTGTATTTGTTTGAACGGTTTTAGGTCACTTATTCATTCTGATATCTATCGATTAACATTGCCTTTTCTTTTCTGATGGTTCATACTCCTGGTTTGGTTTCATTTCGCATAAATACTTGCATTGAAGAAACGGGTTTTTTTTTTTCATCATGCCAATGGATGCATAAATATATTCATTGAAGGAAAATGATAGTTACATGGGTTAGTGATACAGGCTGCTCTATTAGACTGTGGAGAGTGGAGGGGCTTGGGTTTGGGGCATTGCTTGACACGTGGTGAGGGTGGGATCTACAAGCTTATGATGAAAAATGAGGGGAGGGGCGTGGCTTTGCTTGGCGTGGCCAGCCATGTGATTTTTTTTTAATTAAAGTAGCCAACCAGAGCCAACCAAGTCACCCTGCCCCCCGCCCGTATTAAATGCAACGATCTGGGCTGTAAAAATGGGACTGTTATGTTGTATTTTATGGCTGGAAAATACAGTTGTACATGGCTGTAAATAGGGCTGTTATACAGCCTTATATGGCTAAAAAAACACAGCTGCATAGGGTTGTGAATTAAGCATATATAGGGCTTCGAATATTCACGCTTAGGACATTACTATGATACATCATGAAAACATAAATATACGTTTTATATTATCTAACTAACACTAAGTAATAAAAAATACATGGCCTGGACGAGTCTTCCATAGTAAGTTAGTTGTTTTTGAAAATTCAGAAAAATAAAAAGTAGAAAACACTAAACTTTGTTACTGAAATCAATGCAAAATGAACAGTTGTACTTGGTAGTTGTGAGACCACCCGTGTAATGACTACGAAATGTGGTGTATAAAGAGATTTTCAACGAATTGTGATATATGCATATTGATGGTTAATAAAACGTTTTTACATGATCCGTTTCAAGACGTGTATATATTCATAACATTTTATGTAAACAACGATGATGAAGCGATATTATCTTTAATCAACCCGTGTAATACACGGGTCCTTAGGCTAGTTAATTATATATATTTACCAAATCATTCGCCCCTCTTCCTCTATCTCTCTTTCGAATTTGTCTTTTTTATGTGTGAGAAACCCATATGATATCGGCATAGTCCATCTCAAGTTTTCTTTGACAAAAATCATGGTAATAACCAATAACACCCTTTATCTTTCCCCAATTATAATTCAAGTCCGCTATATTTTGTTAATATTAATCATTCCTAATCAATTTAATTATCACACTAGTTTAGTTAAATTATATAAATACGACTTTTACCATTTATAAGTTATACTATAATTTTTATCTGAAAAGGGCTATTAAATGGTTCTCTTTTCTTTTGGTCACTTTCTGTGTCTATCTATTCCTCTAGTCATTGTTCTTCTATCTGCCCTTTTTATAGTCTCTCTAGTTTCACCATCGCTTCATTTTAACCGCCTCTCCATCTCTCCAGTTTCATCATGTTTATTCTAATCAACCTACGTGTACCTATCCATTAGGGGTGTTCAAAAAAATCCGAAACCGAATTATCCGAAAACCCGTATCCGAAATATCCGAATTTTTGGATATCCGAATTTTCGGATATCCGAAAATCGGATAATCCGAAAATTCGGATTCGGATAGTGATTTTGAGAATTTTCGGATAATCGGATTATCCGAAAATTTAATTTTTATTTTTTTCGGATATCCGAATATCCGAAAATATCCGAAGTATCCGAAAAATATCCGAAGTATCCGAAAAAAATCCGAACTATCCGAAAAAATATCCGAAATATCCGAAAAATATCTGAAATTTATATTCGGATATCCGAAACTATCCGAAAAATCTGGTTCCAAATATTAAAAAAATAATAAAAAAATAAAAATTAAATAAAAATTGGATATTCGGATATCCGAACCCGAATCCGAAATTTCGGATATCCTAAAATCGGATATCCGAAATTTCGGATTCGGGTTCGGATGTCAATATTTCACTATCCGAAATTTCGGATATCCGATTTTCGGATATCCGAAACCCGGATTATCCGATCTTGAACACCTACTATCCATATGTGTGTGATTCTCCATATCCATCATTTGTAGATATTAGCCACTTTTTGAAATCAAATGTATCATGTTACCTTACATGTATCATCCATCAAGAAATCAATATAAACAAAGCCAAATCATTTGGCACTTGTGTATAGTTATAAACCGAAGAGCTCAGAGTCGCCAATGGAGCAAAAGTGTAACCATAATGCTCCATACACCACCATTATAAATAATTAATGAGTCATTAATTGGAAAATTCATCTCATCATCATTAGGTGGAAAATCAGTAGATGTATTTCCGGAATTAGTGACCTTGATGATATTGTTTCTAGTATTTGGACCGAATAGATAGGTCGCCCTACCAGACCAAGGATGCTTTTGACTTTTACTTGCCTAATTTTGATTGATTATTGGGAACTTATAATAAGATGTCATAGTGGTCAGACTCGGTGTCTACGTCCATATTGACAAACCTCATGAATTATAAACGATATCAGATAATGTTTTATAATAGGGTTAGCCACGCGTTTGTCAAAACTATTCTTAACATGTATACATATAAATGAGTTGAGATTTGTTTCATATGAAGACGTGTTGGGATCCACCATAAACTCTAGGGGATCTTTAAATGTTGTATATGGTATGGATTTCATTTCCGCCACGGTTAGTGGGTACCGTGGTCACTAAGATCGCTCATTTGGAACCAAGTGAAGTGGAAATGTTGTTGGGGATATAACAAAACACTGGCTTCCTAAAGAACATGACATGTACAAAATCAGCAACACTTATTTTGAATTCGGTTGTGATTGAGAAATCACCATAAGGGTTTGGTTTGTTAACCGAACGTACCGAGTAATGGGTTTGGTTATCATTACGGCTAGTAAATCATGTATACATCAGACTATGGGGTATAAGGGGAGGGGGTGGTCACTAGTGATAGAATTCTATCACTCCCAATATCCAATCAACTCATGTCATGTCATCACCCAATATTCTATCACTAGTGATAGAAATGTAGTGGAGGTGGTCACTAGTGAAAGAATTCCATCACTTACAATTTTTTTTAATTTTTTATTTTAATTTAGAAATTAATAATAAAACACTAAAATTATAAATTTCAAATGCCCTCTCAACATCTTTTCTTGCCGATTCTTGCAATTTTTTGAACACGATTTCTTTAGGCTCGACAGGAAATGAGGGAGCTTTCGCAAAAACAGACCATGACGGGTAGATACCATCCACAAGATAAAAGCCTCGTTTGTAATGTCGACCGTTAATATAGAAAGGAGTGGAAGGTGCGGTATCATCCGTTACAGTTTGAAACAACGTCGACGTGTGCAACACATTGATGTCGTTGTTTGAACCTAGAACACCGAAATACGAATGCCAAATCCATAAATCATTCGTCGTCACCGCTTCTAGTATGATGGTTGGTCTTTTGATGTCTCCCCTAACATACGCCCCTCACAACTCTTTTGGACAATTTTTCCACTCGATATGTGTACAATCGATGCTACCGAGCATCCCGGGAAAATGCCATCTAGCCTCATATGCGGCGTAAATACGTGAGATGTCGTGGCTCGTCGGTTTACGTAAAAACTCTTTAGCATACAACTTAATAACTGCGTTGCAAAAAAAATTGCAAACATTCACGCGTGAAGTTCTGGCCGACATAGCTAGGTATTCATCATATTGATCGGGAGGATTACCTGTCGCTAGTTGGCGAATGGCGGAAGTGCATTTTTGTATCGGCGTGAAACTTGGTTTGCCCCTCGCATCGTAACGTTCTTGAAACCATTCCTCGCTTGCTTCGATGTCTCCAACAATCTTTAAAAATAATTCTTTGGGTAAACGAAACTGATCTCTAAACGTTTCGGCATTGTAGAGCGGATTTTCCACAAAATAATCGTTCATTAACACTTCGTTGGCACGTATACGATCATGGTCTACCATCTTCTTCTTTGGGCGGGACGACTCGGCATCAAGTTCGTTATACACCGACACAAAATATTTTAGCGTCTCATTGTCGGAAGACGACTCGGTATTGCTATCGCTAGACATCAGAAACGTCGAATCCGTAGGGAACTCCATTTGAGAAAGATGTAGATTGTGTGAAATGGGTTTAAAATGGTTTAAAGATGTAGATTAGTGTGTGTAAAATGGTTTAAAATGGAGATATAAATAGATAAAAGGGTTTAAAGGTTTTTTTTATTGAATTTAACCATTATTACGGTCAAAAAGCAAGCAACGTTCGAATTTTACAAAGTTTTCAACGTTTCAACGCGTTTCAAAAATAACGCGTTATGTAAGGGGTGGCGGCGGTGTTCGTTATTGTTTCACGCGTGATGGGGTGGCCATCACGGACCACCCCGCCTCCCCTAAGAAGGTTAGACATATCAAGAATATTAAAATTTAAAACTAAAAAAAGAAGATCAATTGTTGCATGACACCGCACACCGGAACGACCGTCTGCAAGTCGTTTACTTACACCAGCTATAAACCCTAAACAATTGTTCGTAATGTTACCACAAACGACCATTCATTAAGTTGTCAGATTATAACGTCTACCTTGTTTGTTATAACAACCGTTTAGATTTATGTTGGACGGCCGTTCTATGTTGATTTAGGATTAGAATTAGAGGGTGTGAGGATAGCTGGCCCCAAACTCAAATGGGTTGTTATGCACTTCCTTTACAATGTGGAAATTGTTTGTGGACTTCTAATTAATGGGGAAATGTAATATAGAATGTTCATTTTATGTAAAGCAATGTAAATCTCACGTGAATAAACTCTCACAAGAGAGTCCGTAGGGTAACGGACCCTCCAGCCGGTCAAAGTGTATAGCTGGAGGAGTATTTTGCAATAACTTTTTTTTTATTTATTTTTGACCCCTCGATATATCACAATGTGATTTGAATCTTTTCTCCGGATAACAAAGATAACGACACGATGGCTCTGCTGCGTGGCGTTATTAGGTCTAGGTAAACGAAAGAGAAGAACACTGTGTCTTCTACTGATTCCTTTAATTACGTGGGCCTCTTAACCTTTTAAATTTAAGTCTAATGGCCCAAAACAAATCCTGTTAGTCTTGCTAGTTTAGTCATGTGGCCCAAATTAAATTGGGAATCAACTTATAATTCGAGACTTCAAAAATTACTGATTAAAATTCCAGTGTTGCAGTTTTCTTAAACATTTTTTAGAGTGAATTGCAAGGATTTGTCTTTTATCTTTATACACATTTGCAGGCGCTGTCCTTTATGTTTAAAATTGACGAGTTTTGTCCTTTATGTTTTCAAATCATACACGTTTTGTCCTTTAGCCCTAACCCAGTTAGATTTTTCTGTCAAATCTGGTCATGTGCAATGCACATGAGGGTAAAATTGTCTTTTCACCCTATTCTTTAAAAATACATAAAAAATGAGTGAAATGCAAGGATTGTCCTTTATCTTTATACTCATTTGCAGGCGCTGTCCTTTATGTTTAAAATTGACGAGTTTTGTCCTTTTTGTTTTCAAATCATACACATTTTGTCCTTTAAGCCTAACCCAGTTACTTTTTTCAGTTAAATCTAATCATGTGTTTTATATGAGGGTAATTTTGTCATTCCACCCTTTCATGGACTAATTATGTAAATAACTAAATACCTAACGATTTTATTAAAATTAAAATATACTAAAAAAAAGATTAAACCTCCCTCTCTCTCTCAATCTCTCTCTCTTCTCTTTCTCTCTGTCTCTCTATCGAGCTCATCTTCTTCCTACAACTCCTCAACAAATATCTGTCCAGTAACATAAAAGTTTCCCCTTAAAACTTCCTCAAAATATCATTCAAATGCACTCCTATTCTTATCCAATCCTCTCGAGCCCGAAGTTGTTCTTTATTGACCCCTGCTAACACCCCATTCAAGATACAGTTCTTTTATTTCACTAGAAATGCTTCAAATTCTACAAAACCCATATCATAAATGCTTCAAAACTCAAAACCCATCTTCATCTTTTCAAAGAAATTTTCTAATTTTTGCAAATTCCAACAAAACCTATATTATCAAAACTAAAAACCCTTTACCAAGTATGGAATTTGAATTAAATCTGAGGTAATAAGTGGATTTCAAAATTCAAAACCCATTACTAGCGAGCATCAGATGATTGATGATTTAGACGACGAATAGTTTTGAGTCTAACATTCAAAACCCAAAATTAAATTTCAGTCAAACAAAAGGGCGTCTTTCAGATCTGAATTCAAATGAAGAGTTTAAAGGGTTCAAACTTTAGTCAAATTTCAAATGATGAACACCAACCGCTGCCTCTTTGGCCATCTTTATTTTTCTTTCGGATCTGATCATTGATTTTTTTCCTCATTTTTCCAGTACCACCCATTTGGCTCTTTTTTAGGAAGGCGGCATCAGAGATCTGAGTAGAAGGCGGCATCGGAGATCTGGGTTATGGTTCCGTCAGATCGACGGCGGACACAGAGGTTTTAGCGCAGATGAGGTGCTTTCGATTGGGTGGTCGCTTGGGGGTGGTGACATATGGTATTTTGCTGTTAACGAAGGGGTGGAGGTGCACATCGGCGTACGGCGACGGTGTTGTGGGGATGACGGGAGGCGGCTCGGGTTTAAGGTGGTTCTCCGACGATCTAGGGGTCCGGTTGGGTGGTGGCAGTATTGTGGGGATGGTGGTGGGTCGGTGACAATTGTTGTTTTGTGATGGTGATTCGGTCATTTTTTTATGTATTTTTAAAGAATAGGGTGAAAAGACAATTTTACCCTCATGTGCATTGCACATGACCAGATTTGACAGAAAAATCTAACTGGGTTAGGGCTATAGGACAAAACGTGTATGATTTGAAAACATAAAGGACAAAACTCATTGAAGGGGTAAGGTCCCAAAAACCTCATAAAAAGGATTTGAGACCACACCACAAGCTAACTTTTCTAGCCCTTTTGACCTTGCGCGGCTGCGCACTGGTCCTGCTAAAAGAACAAAGAAGTCAGTAGCTTATAATCGCGCGCCCAAAAGATAACATAAATCTTTGCGCCGTTTCCCATTCAACAAAGGATTAGAAAGCCTTTGCTCAATACTTCCGCCACAACACCCAGACTTGGAGTTTATTTGTCTGTGTCCACATAGTAATGTGTCACACTGGATTATGGCAGTAATCTTCTAGAAAGAAATACAATCGTGCACCACCCAGACGGTTATAACCGTCTGGACACGTGTCGTCACCAGAAGCAATTCTGAAGTCACAACGAAGGCATGCAATCGAGGAGTAATCTCCACTTAATCTCTTTCCACGTGGCGATCCCCTAGCCATAGATCAAACCACGATCCGTGTGCATTCACTTCGGATCGAGGTTAATTAACGTCAGATCAAAGAAATCAAACGGAAGAAAAATAACCGCTACGGCGTTAAGCATTTTCCGTTATCTTTTCAATAATGGGTTTTCCCTCCCAAAAACTCCCGGTTATAAATAAGAGAACTGTTCAGGTATAAACTCAGACTACTCTCACTCTTCAAATACTTATCTTCTCCGATACCAATACTTATTCTCACGCCGGAGTCGGGTCAAGGAGAGAACCCTCTTCTCCCCTTGGCGAGGCTAACGGTGTTCTTTTTTGCAGAGCTACCGGAGAAGTAATTCCATTGCAACTGAATCAACCGAGGGAGAGCTAACCTTTTATGCGGATTCAAACCCCCTAACTATCTCGGTTCCGACCATTTAGTTGGTGTTTCTTCATTGGCGCCCACCATTTTTCTCAGTTTTTCTAGTTTCTACCTCGTTTTGATTCAGTTCATTCTATTTTCTGTCTTCGCACATGGCAGAAAATTCGTCATCTCACCGACAGCTTGGTCCTCGATCAAACGTCGGAAACAATTTACAGTTCGAGGAATCCCCAGAACATTGGTTTAGCAGATGTCAAGCTGCTTTAAACACAATTGTTATTCAAATCGCCAGATCTGATTTGTCAAGTATCAGATCTGGAGAAAAAATTGATACCGCAATATTGGATCCACCAATACCACAAAGGGAGGACATTCAATCCCACCAATATAGCAATTATCAGAAACAAATATGCATGATTCAAGGAGGTCCATCACGGAGATCAAATAAACGAAACTATGATCAACATTGGAGAGAACAGCAAGTAGTGTTCCCCGTTGTTCCTGGGGGCCCCCAGGAAGAACGACCAGTGATTATCACTGGTATTTTCGGTCATTACCGAACTGACTATATGTTCATTATTGCGTTGTGTCGATAAAACAGACGCAAAGTATCTTGTTAGAGAAATCCATGAAGGATTATGCGGAATACACGCAGGACCGCGCATGGTCGTGGCAAAGATAATGAGTGCTGGATACTACTGGCCAGGAATGCACATGGACGCAGTTGACCTATTAAGAAGATGTGAGGCATGCCAACGCCACGCACCAAAGACACTCCGACCTAAAAATCCACTAATACCTGTTACTTCCGCCTGGCCATTCCAACAGTGGGGCATCGATCTTGTCGGTCCATTTCCTGACGCACCAGGCGCGGTAAAATTCATCATCGTCGCAGTGGATTACTTCACGAAGTGGGTAGAGGCTAAAGCTTTGGCCTCTACAACAGCAATGGTAATCCGCAAATTTATATGGGAACATATCATTTGCAGATTCGGATTACCATTGCGCATCATTTCTGACAATGGCACGAACTTCGCCGCAGAAGATCTTCAAAAATGGTTCAAAGAAATGAAGATCGAGCATAACTTCGCCTCCGTCGCGCATCCTCAAGCGAATGGACAGGTAGAAAGCGTAAACAAACAGATCGTTGACGGCATAAAAGCGCGACTCGGGACAGCGCGCAGAGGATGGGTTGACGAACTTCCCAGCATCCTTTGGGCACACCGAACAATGCCAAAGACTAGCACAGGCGAGACTCCGTTCAGTTTAGTCTATGGATCTGAGGCCGTCATTCCAGCCGAGATAGGTTTACCATCACCGCGCATGATAGCTATGGAAAGACAGAACAACGAACAAGAAAGGAGAATGGATTTGGATCTTCTCGAAGAAAGGCGCGAGAACGCCGCAATTACAGAAGCAAGGTACAAATCTAAGCTCGAAAAATACTACAATGCGCGCGTCCGCGTTTGCACTTTTGTCCCCGGTGATTTTGTCTTGCGCGACAATGAGGCGTCAAACGCTGAAAAGCCAGGCAAATTAGCGCCAAGATGGGAAGGACCATACGTCATTAACGAGGTCCTAGGCAAGGGAGCATATACCCTAAAAAGGATCGACGGAACTCTAGTTCCTCGCACCTGGAACGCGCAACAGTTGCGCAGGTGTTACATATGATCTAAGCCTTCAAAAGCATTCAGGCAATGTCTTTCCTTATTATATGTTACAAAGCCTTGCGCTATTATCAATACAAACATTACTTCTACTTATATTACTGTTTATTACAAAATTGCATGTAATTTTTTGGGTTCGCGCGAAAACAATATGGTCAAACATTGTATACCTCATGAACAGTCTAAACAAAAACAAAAGGGGCAAACTGCTACGCCTTTTAGACAAACGTTCAAACATGAGCACAATACCATCTCTCATTCGCCTTACCTATCCAAAAAATTATTTAAAACCATGCAACATATTGTAATTCAAACACGTAAAGTATGTACATTATCGATGTATCACCAAGCACTTCAGAAACAAGATCATGGCAATGATCTTCACAATTTTAGTTCCAGAAACTAAAACAGTCAAACAAAAAACCTCGCTCCTACAAGATAGCAAGAGGATCAAACAACAGACTTTGAACACTGATCACACCCGTGATCTTCAAAAGATAAGTTTTTTTCTAACAAGACTTATATATACAAGCAAAAGACAGGACGATACAGCCCCCAAACCTAATCAACCGCAGGATCATCTTCAACATCCATCTTCACCGGAGATTTCTCCCGACGACGCTGGTACACCAATCGACATATACTCGGACGAAGGGTTGGGAAACGAGCCATTAAACCTTCAACCGACAACATGACGGCCTCATTATCAACCTCCGGAGTCTGAAGACCAACGTCAACAGACCTAACGGCAGGCATCATCTTACCAGTTCCGGTGAGCAGCGGTGATGGAGAATCGGCAAGTAACAAAAGAGCTTCAGCAGCATCACGGATCGCTAAGATATCTGAGAGACGACGGGAGCGGACGGAACTTTTCCCCTTCATCTTCTCCAAATGAATAATAAAAGGAATCCCAAAGCTTATATATATATAAAAACTCAACCTCGGAAAATGGGAACCCTGCCCATCATTAGTTATCAGAATTGTGTCACTTACGGCGCTACAGGAGCCAGGGTCACATCCTCATTAATAAGGTCTGACAAGCGCCATTACGAAATTCAAAGAGAAAAATACCCACTCTAATTGCTAGTTGACGTCATCACGTGTCAGAGCATGATTACAAAGATTTTTTCCCTTTTTCCAAAAGGACAAATCTTCTCATAGAAGCTTTCCTATTTTAAAACGCGCCCAAAAACATTTCCCTCTCATAAGTCCAGTGCTCCACTTACTTGCATAAGTACAACACTAGACTGGGGGGACTTGAAGGGGTAAGGTCCCAAAAACCTCATAAAAAGGATTTGAGACCACACCACAAGCTAACTTTTCTAGCCCTTTTGACCTTGCGCGGCTGCGCACTGGTCCTGCTAAAAGAACAAAGAAGTCAGTAGCTTATAATCGCGCGCCCAAAAGATAACATAAATCTTTGCGCCGTTTCCCATTCAACAAAGGATTAGAAAGCCTTTGCTCAATACTTCCGCCACAACACCCAGACTTGGAGTTTATTTGTCTGTGTCCACATAGTAATGTGTCACACTGGATTATGGCAGTAATCTTCTAGAAAGAAATACAATCATGCACCACCCAGACGGTTATAACCGTCTGGACACGTGTCGTCACCAGAAGCAATTCTGAAGTCACAACGAAGGCATGCAATCGAGGAGTAATCTCCACTTAATCTCTTTCCACGTGGCGATCCCCTAGCCATAGATCAAACCACGATCCGTGTGCATTCACTTCGGATCGAGGTTAATTAACGTCAGATCAAAGAAATCAAACGGAAGAAAAATAACCGCTACGGCGTTAAGCATTTTCCGTTATCTTTTCAATAATGGGTTTTCCCTCCCAAAAACTCCCGGTTATAAATAAGAGAACTGTTCAGGTATAAACTCAGACTACTCTCACTCTTCAAATACTTATCTTCTCCGATACCAATACTTATTCTCACGCCGGAGTCGGGTCAAGGAGAGAACCCTCTTCTCCCCTTGGCGAGGCTAACGGTGTTCTTTTTTGCAGAGCTACCGGAGAAGTAATTCCATTGCAACTGAATCAACCGAGGGAGAGCTAACCTTTTATGCGGATTCAAACCCCCTAACTATCTCGGTTCCGACCATTTAGTTGGTGTTTCTTCACTCATCAATTTTAAACATAAATGACAGCGCCTGCAAATGTGTATAAAGATAAAGGACAATCCTTGCAATTCACTCTTTTTTTTATTTAATTTTAGTTTATTTGAAGAACCTACTCTTAACATAAATACTCGTGGACGACCAAGCTTGAAGAAAAAATAACAAAAACGTCAAGCTAATCAAAGTAAACCTTCAGATGAAGAACCTACCGTTAAGAAGAATACTCGTGGACGACCAAGCTTGAAGAAACAACAAGAAAAAAAAAATGCAGCTAATCTAGGTATACCTTCAGATGAAGAACCTACTGTTAAGAAGAATACTCGTGGACGGCCAAGCTTGAAAAAACAACAAGAAAAAAATGGAGCTAATCTAAGCATACCTTCAGTCGAAGAACCTATTGTTAAGCAAAAAGCTCGTGGACGACCAAGCTTGAAGAAACAACAAAAAAGTCGAGCTGATCCACAATATCCTTGTAAACGTGCTTGTTCAACCACGCCAAATGTTGTTGAATTTAATTTTATGGACGTGAAGACATCACAGCTGGGACGTTGTTCAACCAAGTCAGATGTTGTTGAATATAATTTTATGGACTTGAAACCATCACCACAGAGACATAGTTCTCATGTGAGCACTTTTGACATATTATTGGAAGAAATCTCAGCCATCTTTCATCCTTACGTCACATCTATACAAGATGTTGAACCTGATGGAAATTGTGGATTTCGATCAATAGCTCATTGTTTAGGGCTTAGTGAAAATCAGTGGCAAAAAATCTGGGCTGAATTGGTAGATGAATTATCTCAAGATCAATACAAGAAAGTGTTTGGTAGAGACTACAATGAAATGTATCAGTCTATATATTTTGAAAGAATGGGTTGTGCACCAGGAACAAAATGGATGATTATGCATGATACTGCCGTCTTGATTACAAACCGGTTTGGCGTTATCATTCATTTCTTGAGCAAAAGGGGTTCGAGCACTTGCTTCTCGCTTTGGAAAGGCCATGAATACTTTCAAGACCATCGAGCAGTTACTATCGTACACGTGCATGGTAACCATTTTGTCATGGTGCGATTAGAAGGTGAATACCCAATGACGCCTACTATGGGACTATGGACATCCGTCTGCAATTTCATGGAAGTCGAAGTATAAGTGGCATCTAGATTTGTTTACGTATTCTGTTTCTCGTTCTTCAAAGGTCGTGATAGATAAGTAGAGAATTTATTATCACTATAAGACTATTGACATGGATCTTTAACTTTTATATTTATACACTATTCATTTTCATTCGTTATATTAGTATTTTTATGGTATCATTGTGCTATTATTTGTGTGAAATTATTAAACAGTAGTTTAATATAAATATTAGAATTGGTGAATTAAACGAATTTATATTTTTTTCGTTGTAAAAATCATTTAAATAAAGACTAACTAAAGAATTTAATAAAAGGTCAAATTGGTGTTTATGATCAACTAATGAATTCCTTTTAAATTTAATAAAAAAGAACCAATGGTTAAAGAATTGATATTAAGAATCACTTTTAAATTTGATTAAAAAAAATAGTGGCTAACCAAATATGTTTGTATGAACAAAAGAAATAAATATAAGTCAAAGCAAATCACGTTATTTATAATTATATGTTTGAAATCAAATAGACAAACATGTGATTTATAAAGGGGGAGTTTGACATATTTTAAAATGGTTTTTTCAAGGGGTGTATGACAAGTAACAAGAGGGTACGTGTACGTTTAACCAACCCCTATATGTATATTGTTATAAAAAGCATGAATAATTTTATAGTCGTCTTTTCTATATAAATAGATAACTTTATAAAACATGGATATCTTTAGCAATATAAACCTTTATAAATTATTTCTCTACTTTTCCTTTTCTTTATTTCTAAAACAAGTACAAAAGGTTTTTTTACTAATAATAATTATGGTTAATACTATGATACTTATTTAAAGAAAGTATTCTCTATAAGAGAAAATTTGCGTACAAATGATAGGAGACATTCACAACCATCTACAAATAAAGTGATGACATTTTCGTAAATATGAGGTTAAAACAATTGAAAAAACAAATAAAAAAAATTATTTTGATCTTTTCTCACTTGAACTTCTTCCCCCCTTAATTTTTAAACGGTTATAACTTTTTCATACATTAATATTTTTTTAAAAAATACACCGTATTAACGCGTATTTCATTCTCTTTAATTTGAGCAACTCATTGCTATAGTTTTCTTAAAAAAATAAAAGATTTTGAATACCCATTACGTGATTACATGAGTTTGAATACCCATTACGTGATTACGTGATTTTGAATACCCAGTACGTGACTACGTGATTTTGAATACTCATTACGTAATTTCATTATAATATTTTATGTGAAACCCCACTAATTGATTACGTAATTACAGAACAATTGTTGATTATATATTATTACATGACTACATGATTTTGAACCATTTCGTTGTTACGTGATTTCATTATAATATTTATCTGATACTGAGTGATTACGTAAAAACAAAACATGTAATCATAACATATGGAATACCTAATATTTCATGTCTAATCACATATTAAGGATAAATTATATACAAATTTTTTTTTAGCTAAATTAACCTATAATAACCGCATAACGTCATTTATTAGAGATTTAATCACGTAATAAAGTATAAAACAATAAAGTTCTTATTATTGAATATGTAATCACATAATAGATTACTATTAAATGTGTAATCACATAATGATTTGTGTTGAATGTTGAATGGGTATTCAAAATCGCGTACCATCTACTGAATATTCAAAATCACGTAACGGCAAAATCCTGTAAATTTTTTTAAGAAAACTATAGCAATAGACTACTCGGATTAAAGAGAATAAAATGCTCGTTAATACGGTGTAACTTTTAAAAAAAATATTAACATATGGAAAAAGTTATAGCCGTTTGAAAATTAAGTGGAAAACTAGTTCAATTCAGAAAAGACTAAATTACTCTTCTTGCCAATGACACTTGTCTCTCACGCCTTCTAATGTATGCTTCGTATGTGAATTGTGTCTTACATAGGGTGCGAATTTCTGACATGACACGAACCTAACACGAAATTTGTGGGTTTATGTTTAGTCTAAACGGGTTAGGGTCAGTTTCAGGTTGAACCCACGAACCTGTTTAAGTTAACGGGTCGGATTTGGGTCAACCCGGCCGGGTTGACGGGTTGTCCCGATTAACACATTTATATTATATTATATTTTACAATATGTTTTATGTCATAATTTAAATGGATGTGTTTTTATGCTATAATTATAACTTAAAAACATAAATTAACATAAGATTTTATAATTCAAATATTATTGTATTATATACATTTTAGATTGAGTTAAATGCCATTTTAGTCCCTGTGATTTGGGTCAGTTTGACAGTTTAGTCCAAAGGTTTCATTTTTCGTTCGTGGGTCCAAAACGGTTTCACCGTTACCATTTTAGTCCACTAGGTTAACTTCATCCATTATATTTGTTAACGATCAAAGCAATTCGGTCATTTTATATGGCCGAATTGCCCTTATAGTTCACATAATTACATATAAAATGACCGAATTGCCCTTCTCGTTAACATAAAAAATGGATGAAGTTAACACAGTGGACTAAAATGGCAGGAGTGAAACCTTTTTAAACCCATAGGCGAAAAATGAAACATTTGGACTAAACTGTCAAAATGACTCAAACCACAGGGACTAAAAAGGCATTTAACTCTTTTAGAAAAAGAGTTTAAAAAAAATTCAAGTAGAACGGGTCGTGTTACGTAAATTCACGAAGTTTCGGGTCGTGTTCAAGTTCATACGTATGATACGATTTTCAGGTTCATGTAGAATTTTCAAGTTGGTTTGGGTTTAACCCGTCAACCCGCAAACACGACATGTTTAGCATCCCAACAAACATTATCCAAGGGCTACTTGTTTATTAGAAATTATTAAATATTAAATATATTAAAAAAAACACACTTTTTGTGATGCAATCATATGGATAAGTTTGCGTAATGCGCTGGATGTAGTTAGATTCTTCCGACCCATGAAAATCTCGAACCAATCAAACCGTAATCAGAAGACACAGATATTGCTTGCTGCCATTCTCAGAGGCAAAACATCAAACACTTGATCCGCATCACACCTCCGAGTGATGATATTACCTTTCGCCAAGCTAGGAACACTTGCTCTCAAAACCATCTGCAAACCAATCGCCAAACGCATCAAGAAAGAGGCTGGTCATTATCCTCAGTTCCGTTACGCAATTATCAACTTTGCACAGGTAACCATTTCCCCAATTTATCTGCAACTTAGATATTATTGTGTGATTGATCTCCTACTGTTTAGATGCAATTGGGTTTTTATGTTACCCATTTTGTTGAATTGTTTTATTACTTTTTATGGTGCCCACATTATTAGTAAGATTAGAGCTTTAGGTTTGTTTGATCAATTTATAAGTCACTAGTTCAGTTTCTAGGGTTGAGCGAAAAACCTAACTAACCGAACCCGAATTAAGCAGACTGAACAACTAACCGGTGGTTTGGTTAGGCCATTAGCCATAACCGATTAACCGAAGACTGTGATTTGGTTTCGGTTTGGTGTGTTGCATAACCGACTATGCAGTTAATATTGGTGATATACTAAGCAGTTAAAGCGGTAAAATAGCGGATAGCGGTCAAGGTCCGCTATACGATATATAGGTTATAGCGGTGGTATAGCGGTGATATAGCGGTAATTTTTATACCATGCATAATTTATGTATTTTTATATATATTATATACATATACCATTAATTTTATATTGTTTATATATAAATTCACAAGTATGAGGACTAAATATAAACTAATGAAGATGGAGGGGGGTTATATGTTAAATATATAGTTAACTTTATACTTTTTGTATACAAATTTACAAGTTTGGGAACCATATGTAAAGTTATGAAAGATAGAGGGGGTTAGATGTTATAAAAATACCCAAACTTAATTAAACCTAACCCTATCTTCTCTTTCATTACTGCCGCTCTTTCATTACAGCTCCTCTCATCAGACATGGCGCACAAGAAGCACAAGAAAGAAGCCCTAGCCCCAATTTTGGTTCCAAACGAGGTAACAACTATGACTCTGATGATGATGAACTGCTTCCAAGACCTCAACCAAGGCTGACCGCTAATATCACTGCTTCAGCCGCTATAAAAACTACATATAGCGGTCAAATAGCGGGCTATAGCGCCGCTATTAGCGGAACCGCTATGCCCAACCGCTATTTGGACCGCTATGATGCCAGACCTCCGCTACACCGCTATAGCGCGCTATAGCACCGCTATAGCGCCGCTATTAACTGCATAGGTGATATATCAGTTATATCGGTCCCCTAGTAAAATATCGGTGTCAAATATCAGTCGATAGGGTGGGAGTTGGCTACAAAGTCAATTTTTCCTACAAAGTGTAAAAAGTCATAAAACACCGTAATGTCAACCATAAAACACACTCAAAACCCACAAATAACAAAGTGAAGATTACTAGAACGCTATATTTAGTCTTTGATTATCGAATGACTAACGTTAGCGTGTTTTATGTTGATTATTATGTTGTGTTTTATACTCATAGTTCTACGATGGTGCGTTTGAAGTTTTTATTGACTGTTAGGGTTTGGATATTGTGTTTTAGGGATCTTCACTCTGTTATTTGCGGGTTTGAGTGTGTTTTATGGATGAAATTGTGGTGTTTTATGACTTTGTACACTTTGTAGGAAAAATGGACTTTGTAGCCGAACCCCACCCTCAGTCGATATTATCAGCAATATTGACCGATATAAGCTATCTACCACCAATATCTGACCAATATAACCGATATATCACCGACATTTGACCGATATAACCGATGTATCACTAATGTATCACTGAATTATTGGTGTTAAATTGCTATATACATAAATTCTGCATTATATTAAAATTACTGATATCCCACCGATATCTCACCGAGATAACCTATATCTCAAATATCGGTCCTTGACCGATATCCGATATTTTACCGCATTAACTGCATAGATAACCGAATTAACTGAACCAAATCAGTTATGTTGTGTAGCGTTGTGATTATGAATAGTGAAAAGGAGGGATCTTTTGATCAATATATTGAAAGCCCTGTGAGGGGAGAAATGGTCCAGAATTCTTGTTCACTCTTCAAAGGTTGAGTAAAAACAAGCTATAATAGGACCTTAGCCCCCTTTTGTGATTTCATATGTTGTTACTTATCACTGTAATTTTTATTAGTGTTCAATCTTGTTAGAGTTGGGTATTATAGTATTCATAGACCTGGAGTACGCAAAGTGTGAAAGGCTTGGTGCTCGAGAGTGTAAAGGGTAGAGTATATAATCTCATGTCAGGGTGTTTAATAAGGATGAAGGTTCATTACTCCGATCATACTTCATACCAATCTCTCGGCCATTCATTGAAGGGGGTTGCGGCTCTTTACTTTTTTTTTTTGAACGACAAGGAACGATGTGCCAACCATCGTGACGCCAGGCGCTGTGGCCAAAGTCGACTACTTGACCGCCGCCAGCCCCTTGGCTCTCCCAGATGCGCGGAAACCCGACCTCCACCCGCCCGAAGGCACGACAGTGGAATAATCGGTAAAACCTCGCCTCCCATCCGAGACGAACCGGCGCCACCCATATTCACCCTTCACCTGGATGCTGCAAAATAATGGGGAGAATGGGAGTCGAACCTGGGTCACAAGGAACACCAAGTCTTTCTCATAGTTGTCGATAGCGGCTATAGCGTGCTATGTAGCGAGGCGACCAAGTGTCGCTATTTGGGTCATAGCGACCAATAGCGTGAATAGCGACAGTTAGTTGTTCTTTTTTTTTTATGTAAATCGAAATTAGATATAGCTATAAAATAGCTGGATTTATAGGTTTCTGTTAAATATACATGTAAAATAGCATATATACCAGGATATTTTGATGGAATATATCATAATTCTTTTTCTAGTGTATCGCTATTTATAAAATAGCCGTCGCTATTCGCTGTGTAGCATATAGGTCCCTTGTCGCTATTTGTCGCTATTAACAACTATGGTCTTTCCACAACCACTCCACCACTGCTCTTTACTACCACTTGATAAGTAAAAAGTTCAAATAGAAATTAGAAGAGTGTAGAACAAGGGTGATGTGTTTAAATGTTCAATGAATGGAGAAACGTGGTGGAGAATCAGACAGATAGAAGAGTGAAGAAGATGTTAACTTATAATGGTATTTAATTTTGCAGCCAGTAGTTTAAGAATTTCCGCAAATATTAGGGGATGGATGGCAAGGCACTATACCGTTGTTTGAACACCACAACAGAATGACTTAGCAAAGTTAATGAACAGAAACTTACTAGATGAGTTAAGGTGTTTGTTTCCCGACTTTTGTTTGTCAACAGATATCTTCTAACTTCTAGAAATTGAATTGGGAGGATGTAAGGTAGATTACGAGATATCTCATTTCTCAAAAGAGTTTGGGGACTTGTCTGGAATATGTAGAGGAAGATGGTGAAGTGTGTGATGTCTGCTTAAGGGGAGTTGAATCTGTACCGCATAGAAATTGGTATAGAGTGACACCCGTCCGTCTACCATGTAAAATGTTTCCGTGTGTATTGATAGTGAGATTTGTTTGTGTATTCTGATCTCCGTCCCCTTGTAATAAGTTTGAGGGATTCTCCTAATTATTATTGCTCTATGTTATTTCGTATAAATATTTTATTACATTTGTATGTTGATTGTGGCAAGATACTATGCAGGCTAATCATCGGTTCAGTACAAAGTTGCAAAGGCGAATATATGGTCATGCAATAGATGCGGCTATTCGCCCCCTAAATGAGGAAAAAGCTGTCCAAGTTGCTGCAGAATTTTTTGGAGAACTCTTTGTGTTCACAGTAATATTCCCTCAAAAAGTCTTTCATGAATATATACACACACGTACATGCATGCATCCATACCATGGTTGCAAAAGTCACTAGGCGATTCCCACGTCGACTACGGAGTTGAGAATACTCGGCCGAGTACTTGGACATGTTAAACTATGAAAAATATTGTCTTCGGGAAATTATATATGTGTCGAATAACATAAGTTTACTAATTATTTTTAACAAAATACGTGAATATCAATATAAATAAAAAATACATGTTCAATAGTAAAGTATTTCACAAATTAATATTCATTCCCTTAAAAATGATATTCATTCTTCACTAGTATAGACATAGGAATTATGTTTTATTTTTTTTAAGTCAAACTCGGCCCAAGTTGACCTGCTAGATCCGATTCTTGCCGAGGTTGACCGCATTTGAT
>JARYGA010027492.1:0-44595 GCA_030545235.1 Helianthus tuberosus
GTGAAGTGGGCTTCCCCATTGGCCCGTCGTCAAGTCATCTTTAGTCCCTGGTTCTGAGACCCGAGGCTCATGATCCGGGGCTGAGTCACAACCGCTTAAAAGGGGTGGTTTTCTTCCTGTGGGCCCACCCCAAGTCAGATATGGTCTACCGTCCCCACCAATCATCACATCGCCGGATACCTATAGCGGGAGTTAATCCCCTAGTAACACGTGCCCCCTTTTTTGAATTTTGAAGGGACTATTGACATGACGGTTATTTGCATGTCAGTGGCACCTATTTAAATACCCTGTTATCCTTTTCGATTTCTCACTCAAACACTTCAACTCCTTTTTCTCTTTGTAACCATTTCCCTGAATCATAGCTTCTTTTCCGATCATGAGTCGTAGCGGCCGTTCATCGATAAGATCCATACTGACGGCAAAGGATTTGAAATCCTTCGTTGAAGCGTACAACATCCCTGAACAATTTTCTCCCTCTTTGCCTGGCCCTAACGAGCCGGCGGAGTGCACACCGGACAGGATACCCATTTATACACTGGCTTTCTCCTCCTGTGGGGTTCGGTACCCTCTTTCCACTTTCAAAGTCTCTTTGCTTCATCACTTTGGTGTCCATTTTTCTCAGATTCACCCTTTAGGGCTTATGAGGGTGGTCCATTTTGAGTTATCCTGTGCAGCCATCTCGGGAGAGCCCTCTATTCCTTTGTTTTGCATGTTCTACAGGCTTATTTCGGACGGAGATTGGTTTACCTTTGCAAAATGACAGAACAACGTCTCGAAGCCCTGTTACAGTTTCATGCCTACCTCCACTTATCCAAAGGACTGGAAGAGCAGATTCATCTTTGTTTCTGCCGCTATGTTGTCGGAGTCCCCTCTGCCGAAGGATCTTGATGCCGCAATCGAAGACGCTGTTCCTACTCTTTCTGCAGCCCAGTGGAAACGGATGTGCGAGAATCCAACGAGGGCATTCACTTTTTCTGAAGGGATGCTTGCCATGGGAGGGTTGAGCCCTTCCTATCCGGTTCGTCCGAGGGCTTTTTTCGGCAAAAAGGGTACTTCTTTGTTCTTGATCTGTTACTTATGGTTAGTGTCTTAAAGATCGTGTAGTCATCTTTAGTGTCTCTTTTCTGTGTAGAGATAACTTTGTGGAGGCTACTTCAGGGTGATTCCAAAGATGTTAAGTATGTGGTTGACAACGAGATTGACCCTAGGCTGAATGCGAAGGTGCAGGTTACTGGGGGATCCACCCAGGCCGGGGGCTCCATTGTCGTGGGTGGTGACGAGGAGAATCCCTCTGATGAGGATGAAAGTTCTCCTGACCTTCCTCCTGTTCATCCCTCTGGCCAAAGCGATGACGAAGATGTGGAAATCCAGCTAGTTCATAAGAGAAGATCTGTCAGTCCTCAGCCAGCCCCTGCTCCCCGTAACATCCGTCAAAGACTTCGGAGTGCCAGTGGTCAAAAACCTCCTCCTTCATCGAAAGCTGCTTCTAATCTCCCCCCTGCTGGGGTCAAAGGTTCCCTGTCTAAACACCTGAGGTCTTCGAGCTTAGTGAGTGCTCCTTTGCTGGTGAGCTTTATCTTCCCTTGATCTCATTTTTTCTGTCTTTTTCCTTGCCTCTGATGTTCTTTTTCTTACTTCTCAGGGGAGTTCCCGGGAGCCCATAGAGGTTCTTACTGGTCCCTCTTTTTCCCGTGTCCGGGATAAGACTTCTGAGGTGGGGATAGCTCGTTTTTCCTCAGCTTTCGAGCTTTCTCCCTCCCATGCTACTGGGACTAGCAGACCTACTCTCCTCGAAGGTCCTGCTCATCGGTCTCCTCTTGCCCCTCTGTTTGCCGATGCCATCCCTTCTGCTTATATTCCTAAATGGAAGGTGACTAGCTCCTCAGTGATAGGGACTCCCGAAGCCGCTAGGGACTTTTTGAACCATGCTGTTCCTCCCTCACACAAATTTGTAAACTCTGCTCTGAGGGACGACCTCTTCGAGGATCAGTATAGCATGTCCCTGTGCGAAAGCTTTTTTAGGGGCGCTGGGATGTTGCAGAGAATCGACGATCTGAGGAGGGCAAATGAAGGGCTTAAGGCTTCCCAGTCTGTTGTTGCTGGGCTTAGGTGCCAAGTGGTTGATGCTGAGAGGAAGTTGCAGGAGGGGAAAGTACATAGTCTCCCCCCCCCCTTTTTATACTTATTGATATTTTATCCAGGGAGCTGGAGCTATGCTTGAGAGGAAAGAACGGGCTTGGGAGCGGGAGATGGCAGCGCTGGTTGAAGAGAAGGAGGAGCTTGCTGCTGAGCTGAAGCATTTGAAGGAAGTTGGCTCCGTTTCCCAGGAGCAATTCAATGCCATGTATGCAGAATACGGGATAATTTCCGATGACAACCAACGATTGGCGGGGGAAAAGCATTGGCTAATTACTGAGGGTTTTGGAGCCTTCCTTGCTGCTGTTGCTCAGTCAGAGGATTTCAAGAGCGGTTTGGAGGAGGTGTACAGGGCCTAGAGGGATGTTAGGTACCAGTCAGGATTGAAGGATGGCTATAAGTACTCCGCTCAAGGCTTGGACAGAAAGGAGACTCCTCTTTATAATTCCAAGGTAAAGAAGAGGTTGTCCAAGTTGAATGATGGGTTTGGGCGTAAAACCCCGGCCATCCTTGGGAAAATCTTGGAGCATCCCCTGATCTCTATTGATGAACTGAAAGCCCTGTTCTCCTCTGCCGGTCCTTCGTCCCCACCATCTCTTTCCGGGGGTGATCCCCAATGAATTTCAAACACTTAACACATTTCGATATGGTTGTAATAACTTTTACTTACCCTAGGATACTTTTGTGTTTTGCTTGATTGTTTGGGAGGGGTCCTTTATGTCGGGGACCGCCTCAACTTCTAATCACGTTGGTTATGATTGTATATTGCTTATTTGCTTTGTTGCCTATTTCTTGCTGTGGTTGTTTGTCTTACAGGGGTTTTTACCGAAGGTCAGTCTGGTGCTTCCCTGGAGATTTATGGACCGTTTGGCGAGGAGTCGTGTCTTTATTTCATCTTGCTGTATTTGCATGTTGTTTACTCTTGCCAGAGTCATTGGGGCCTTTCTTTGTATATGTACTTTGTATTAATAAAGCAGATTCCCTCTCGTGGTTTTGTATGCAAGAGTGTGTTGTGTTTTTTATTTGTTTGTTAAACTATGATTGTCTGTTCGAGGCCAATCGATGGACAAACTTATAACGTGGCATTATGTTTTTGACTTGTTCTGTCCGTTTTGGGTTAGCTAGACCCTTATCAGCCCCACGGCCGGGCTTTTGGCATGTTTTGGATGCCTTGTACACGTGTGCTCGTTTGTTCTAGTTTAGATTTAATGGTGTTCCTGGGCACGTCTGCCTAGGGGGGTGTGGGGGTGGGGTGGAAAAGGGGGACGTGTTCTGTTCGTTCTTCATTTAATTTTTAGGGGGTTTACACTTCCCGTTAAGATTGTTACAAAAGGTCTGTCTTTGGGGGAGCCCACAAGTGGCTCTTGGGCCGTTCTCTTTGGGGTGTAACCCCTTACAGTGGCTCTTGGCCGTTCCTTGGGTGAGCCTTACAGTACTTCCTAAGCTGCATGAGATTCCAGGTCCTGGGGACCTCCTTGCCTTCAAGCGTTTCCAACTTGCAAGTTCCCTTGCCATTTGCCCATATGACTCGGTAGGGCCCCTCCCAGTTGGGGCCTAACTTTCCAGTGTTTTCTCGCAAGCTGGCTTCATTGGCTCTAAGGACTAGATCCCCCGGGACGAGGTTGAGTTTCTTCATCCTGGTGTTATAATAACTCTCCAGTAGCTTTTTGTATTTGGCCTCCCTGACTGCCGCTATCTCCCTTCTTTCTTCCAGCAGGTTCAAGTTCATTCTGAGGTCCTGTTCATTTTCTTCATCTCGAAGCTTCATCCGGGCAGTCGGGGATCCTATCTCGGCGGGGATGACAGCTTCCGTCCCGTAGGTAAGGCTGAACGGGGTCTCCCCGTTGCAACTTTTGGGAGTGGTTCTGTATGCCCATAGCACGAATGGAAGTTCTTCCAGCCAGCCTTTTTGTTTTCTTCCAAGCCTTCCTTTCATTCCCTTGATGACGCTTTGGTTAGCTCTCTCCACCAATCCGTTGCTCTGGGCATGGGTGATGGAGGTAAACACTTGTTGAATCCGCATCTGCTCGCACGATGGTTTGAAAGGCTTTCCGGCAAACTGGACCCCGTTATCGCTCACCAGTTCTTTTGGGACCCCATACCTACATATGATGTTATCCAACACGAACCTTCTCATCTGCTCTCCGGTAATTTTTGCCAGGGGCTTCGCTTCGATCCATTTGGTGAAATAATCAATGGCCACCACCACGTATTTGATTCCTCCCGGGCCCTCCGGGAAGGGCCCAATTATGTCGATGGCCCATTTTTGGAATGGCCAGGATGTTGACACCGGTACCATGGGGTGCTTGTGTCTGTGGGTCATTGGTGCATGTACTTGGCAGTTATCACATTTTTTGATTTCCTCGGATGCCGTTTCGTACATTCGTGGCCAGTAAAACCCCGCGTTCATTGCTTTTGTCACTATTGTCCTAGGTCCCGAGTGCATTCCGAAAATCCCTTCGTGCATCTCCTTAACCACATATTCAGCTTCTTCCATGTCAACACACTTCAGGGACGGGCCCAGGTATGATCTTCGATATAGCTCTCCTTCGATCAGTTCATATTGCAGGGCTTTGACCCTTATCTTTCTGGCTGCCCATTCTCCATCGGGTAGAATTCCGTCCCGGAGGAACTTAATAATTGGTGTCATCCACGTTTCCTGAGTACCCTCAATTGTAACAACCTCCTCTATGTTAAGGGAAGGAGATGTCAGGACCTCCACCTTGACTTCCTTCGCGAGGTGGTCGAATGCCACCGAGGCCAGCTTACTGAGGGCATCAGATTTTCTGTTTCTTCCACGGGGGATGTACTCCAGTTTGAAAGTTTTGAATGCCTTAGCCGTCTCTTTTACTTTTGCCACGTATTGGGCCATGGTGCCATCTTTGGCTTCATATTCCCCTTGGTACTGTTTCACTACCAGTTGTGAATCAGTGCTAGCCTCTACGTGTCTTGCTTTCATTTTTTTTGCCAGCCTCATTCCCGCTAGGAAGGCCTCATACTCTGCAGTATTGTTGGTGTTCTCGAAGTCCAACCTTATGGCATACGTTAGTTCGACCCCCTCGGGGCTTATCAGTGTGATTCCTGCCCCACTCCCTTCTTCACTAGATGCTCCGTCGGTGAGTAACTTCCACACCGCCTCGTCTTCCTTCTCTCTTTCTTCTTTCTCTAAGGCTTCCCATTTTAACAGTTCCTTCTCTTCGTCCTTAAGGACTTCTGCTAAGAAATCGGCCAGTATCTGTCCCTTTATGGCCGCCCTGGGCTTAAACTCCAGAGAGTGTTCCCCTAACTCCACAGCCCCTTTAGCTAACCGTCCTGACAGTTCCGGCCTCCTGAGTACCTTCTGAAGGGGTTGATCAGTCATTAAGGTAATCTTGTACCCTTGGAAATACCTCCTGAGTCTTCGGGATGCGAAGACAAGAGCTAATGCGAGTTTCTCCAGAGGCATGTATCGTTCCTCGGGCCCCTTAAGCGTTCTGCTGATGAAATATATGGGGATCTGTTTCCCTTCCCGTTCTACCATCATGACCGCACTTATGGTCGTTTTCGAGGCAGATAGATACAGGAGCAACGGGTCCCCGGGTACTGGGGTGGCTAACGTCGGGAGCTTGCAGATGTAGGCTTTTATTTCTTGGAAGGCAGCCTCAGCCTCTGTGGTCCATTTAAACTTGTTTTTCTGGAGGCAGTCTTTCAATACTTTCATAAAGGGAAGGGTCCTGTCGGCTACCTTTGATAAGAAACGGTTCAACGCTATTAGTCTTCCGTTTAGTTGCTGAATGTCCTTCAGGGACCTGGGGGATCGCATCTCAGCCACCGCTTGGTTTTTCTCCGTATTTGCTTTGATCCCTCCCTTGGTGACCACTACTCCCAGGAAATTCCCCTCCTCTACTCCAAAACAGCACTTCCCAGGGTTTAACTTCATGTTCACATCCTGCATAGTGTTGAGAGTCTCGGCTATATAGTCTATCATGGCCATCTCCGTCAGGCTTTTGATAACAATGTCGTCGACGTACACTTCTAGGTTCCTTCCCCGTTGTTCCCTGAACAAAGCGTTCATGAACCTCTGATATGTGGCTCCAGCATTTTTAAGACCGAAGGGCATCTTGGTGTAGCAGAATGTCCCTTCGTCCGTGATGAAGGCAGTCTTTTCTTCATCTTCCATTGACATCTGGATTTGGTGGTACCCCTTGTAGGCGTCCAGGAAGCACTTCAGGGGGTACTGAGACAAAGAGTCTACCTGAACGTCTATCTCCGGAAGGGGATAACAGTCCTTAGGGCATGCTTTGTTCAGATCTTGAAAGTCAATGCACATTCTCCATCCCCCGTCTTTCTTTTGAACCATAACCGGATTGGCGATCCAGGACGGATACTTCACCTCCCTAACTATCCCTGCCCTGAGTAGTTTTCTGGTTTCCTCGCAAGCAGCCCGTCTTTTGTTGGGTCCCATGCTTCGCTTTTTCTGTTTCACCGGTTTTGCCCATGTGTAAGTGTTTAGCCGGTGCTCGGTCAGGCTTCTGGGGACTCCTGTCATGTCCCCATGTTGAAATGCAAACACGTCTATGTTGTGGAGAAGTAACTCCTTCAGGGCACTCTTGCACTTGTCACTTTGGTGGCTTCCCACTTTGACCATTTGTTCTGGGAACCTGTCGCTAAGGACCCACTCTTCTATTCCCTTTTTCCGGGATTTCTCAGGTGTCTCCTCTTTGGATACGGAGGAGACTACCTCATAAGCAGATTTAACCCATGCTAGACCCCTCGGTGTCTGAAATACTAAAGCTCCGTGGGGGGTGGATGCCTGTGCCTGCAAGTCTCCAATTCCAGGTCTTCCCAAAATTGCATTGTACTTCGAGGGTGCCCGGACCACTGTGAAGGTCAGATCTATCGTTCGGACCCGATCTCCTACCCCGACTGTGAATGGGAGCCTGATCTTTCCCAAGGGGTGTGATATGCTGTTGTTGAATCCTACCAAGGGGATAGAATCTTCTTCCAATCGATCTCTTACATCTCTGTCGAATCTAAGGAAACAATGCTCGTATATTACCTCGACACCAGACCCCCCGTCCACATGTATTCGGGACACCTTATGGCCAGCTATTATGGCCGAGATGTTTAGGGGAAGTCGTTGCACTTCACTTTCTTCCAGGTATAGCATAAGGATGGGAGCTTTCATGCAGTTCGGGGAGCCCAGGATCTTGGCTTTTACACTCCGGGTGGTATCAAATTCATTCCTCCTTCTAACCATATCAACATCTGCCCTCCCAGGCTCCCTTACATCTCTTCCCTTACGGTCCCTCCCTCTTTGATTTCTTTAACCAGATGGGCTAGCCTTTCCGTTTTCACCGCGGCTTCTATTTCCCTTTTTAGGTACATGCAGTCATCGGTTTTGTGGCCAAAGCCTTTGTGAAAATCGCAGTATTCATTTGGTTGTGCCTTCGGGACGGGCTTTATGGGCGGCGACCTTGGGAAGGAGTTCTTTACCCTTTCAGTGGCCAGTATCTCACTTGGTGTCTTAGTGAGGGGGGTGAAATTATCAGAGTACAAAGAGGGACCCCTCCCTCGGGGTCTGTACGGGGAGTACGAGGGTCTCATTCTGTCACGCATCATTCTATCAAAAGCAGGTTTTCGAGAGTAGGGTGTACCTTTGTCAGGGGGCTTTGTGGCTGGGGTGACCCTCCGAGGTGTGACATCCGTCTCCTTAGCTTTGCTGACCGTGTCTTTCCCTCTGACAAAGGCCCTGACCCTGTCCATGAGGTTGTCAAACGAGTGGGGAAACTCCTCCCCCAGTTTTTCGCACAGCTGTGCATGCTTCAGCCCGTTTATGAAGCTACTGATCTTCATGACCTCCGGGATGTCTTTGATGTTCATGCTTTCCTTGACGAATCTCTCCATATACTGGTCTATTCGCTCATTGTCCCTCTGTCTTATATGGAGGATCTCATTTGGATTCTTGACCACTTTTCTCTGTTGACCAAAGTTCCTAAGGAACTTCTCGTTTAACTCTTAGTAACTATCTATTCCCCCTGGAGGGAGGTTGTCAAACCAAAGCCGGGCTCCCTCCGTCAGAGTTTGTACAAACATGTGACACCATACAGGCATGGGCCATCGCCCCAGTTGTCCCGCTCCCCGGAAGGCATGCAGATGATCCTCAGGGTCTCTTGTTCCGTCATAACGGTCAAAGCTGGGGGTAACTTTGTCTTGGGGGGCATGGGTGCTTCTGCAATTCTTCGCGTGAACTTTGAGACCTCGGCTAAGTCTCGTGGTAGATAGGGCTGATCTAGGCCATTATCACCAAGGTCGCCCTTTTCCTTTCCTTTATCCTTTGACTTATGTCATGTGATAAGGTCCTCCCTTTCTTCTGAGGACATTTGCCTGAGGGCAGTCATAAATGTCTCCAGTGGGTCACTGTTGTTCTTATTTTGAATGCTTGTTCCCTCTTGGTTGGAAGGTGTGTCAAAAGAAAGTCTAGCCCTGAGGCTGTCAAGTTTTTCCTGCCTCTTCTAGCCCTACGCATGGCCACAAAATCTGGGGTGATATGCTCCGTTCTTTCAGGGTTTTCCACCTGGTTCTCGTTACCTTCTTCATGGGTAATGTCCTCTATAGTGACCCTATCCAAATCATTTTGTGCCATTTGGGTGATACGTGAGTTAGGTGGGGTTGTCATGTCGTTCTTGATGGAATAGGCTGCTCTTTAGACGTCGAGTTTTGATGTGGGAACACCGGGCAGGCCAAGGTCCCACGGATGGCGCCAATGTCGAATACCCAACTTACGAATGACGTTTGATGGATCTTCGTTGAAGTCAAGAGCCTCTATCTTCGTTACTACAAAAGAACAAACCGTTAGCCTCGCCACGGAGGACCCCGGGAGGGGGATCCGTGACCAAGCTCCGGCGTGAGAGTAAGTAAACTTGCCGGAAAATGAGAGGAGCTTCCTCCGATGAATATAATCACCGGAAGATTTCCTCTTTGGTATGAATCTAATTAGTGTGTATGTGTATTAAATATAGGGGAATGTTGGTCGGGAGTTAATGAGAGGTGAGTAAATGAGGGAAAGCCGGAGATGATACCTGCCTTAGCTCCATGATGCCTTCTCTTATATAACAGCCAGCTCCTATCTCATTAGGGATTTTCCACACGTGATCCAACGGTTTTTGAAGGTTCTCGGGGGGTGCAGACACGTGTCTGACCCCCAACGGTGAGATGTTCCCCTTAATTAATGACCAACCGGAGAAGTACAGTAATTCAGACGAGATCCTTTTCTTATCGGGCATTTAATGAGCTCTGCTCTTCCTGCTTAGCTGTTTCCTGCCCGTTTATAAAAGGAAGAGAAACCTTAGTGGACAAGGCAATTCTATTTTGTGGGCCTACGCGTAATTGGGCTTCCAGAAATATGGTCTAAAGCGGGTGAAGTGGGCTTCCCCACTGGCCCATCGTCAAGCGACATTGATTTTTACCTACATGATTCAAGGATTTTGTCTTCACTAAGCGGCATTTTGGATTTTTAGATATAGTAGTTGGGATTAAAAGTAATTTGACTATGAAATTCTATCGCAACGCTCGCAATCGCAATTGAAACAGCAAAACTCGTCACGCCGAACACTCGAACCAAGCAACTGATCGGTCAGGAGGCCAGCCGATCGACCAGCCATCCGATCGACCCGCCGCTCGATCGGACAACTGTTCGACCGGGCTGCCATCCGATCGACCAGCTCCTTTCCATTTCGGGTAACCCTATAAATACCCCTTGTCACCATCATACTTACTACTTTTGGCAACTCTCATCCGACCAGCTCGTTCTCCCCACTTTTCTTCAGATTTCTCGCGATTCCGGTAAGATCTCGTCCTAAATCTTGTACTTCCTTAATCTACACGTACTCCTACACCTTTCTATCTTTTGAGTCTTAATTTTTAACCGTGAAATCATCAAGATTCGAGGTGTTCTAGGATGACGTCATCATGTGTTCTTGAGAACTTCATGTTTTGGCCTCAATCCACCAAGAACAACCTAGATCTAACCGATTTCCACATAAACAAACAAAGATCTTTCATAGATCTAAACATATTCACAATGAAAAGGATTGAAAGATGGTTTTCCAACTTTCTTTCAACTCTTTTACACTCAATGCCTCCAAAACTGATAGAATCGGAGCTTGTGCCGGCATACTACTCATTCTTGTGGTTGTGTGGTCCAAGATATGGATTCTATCCACGAGGTTTACCGAATTTGGGTTAAACATGGAACACCGTCTCGAACAGTTAACTAATCGGATTTGGGTGATTCCTGTCAGATCAGGAGTACCAAGTATTGACAAAGTTTATGTTGCTTAACGCGTTATCAAAACGCCTCGATAAAACGACAAACTATCAAAATAACTAAGTATAAGACGAACAGTTCGACCAGGACGGAGTGCCGTCCGATCGGACTGCTGCCCGAACGGACAGCCGCCCGAGCGACTGGCCAGCCGAACGACTTGTACCTTGGTTCCACCATTAGTCCTTAAACCAAACTTCAAGAGTTTTGGGAACACCGAATGGATTGCCGTCCGATCGAGCTACCACTCGATCGACCGACCATCCGAATATGTGATGTTTTGAAACTTCAACACTTAAACAATTTTCAACATGTTCGATGTACAAAGGATGCCACCCGATCGAACGACCATCCGATCGAGTGACAACCTGCTGTGAACTTGTTCTCACTGAAGTGCCCGACCAATCGGGTTGCCGTCCGATCGACCGACCTGAAAGGTAGAGATACTTCAATGTTTTCAAAATGCTACAACGAAAACTTCAAAAGTCAAGCCATCATACACAAACACATCCTTCCCAAAGGAAGTAACAATCCACTCGAACGGTCATCCGACCGGACGATCGTCCGAATGGACTGTCACTCGTACGACCAGCTGTCCGATCGGACTACCATCCGATCGAACCACTGACCAACCCACTTGGACTTTGCATCGTTTTGCGCGTTACTTATCGTTATGATATCGTTCTGATCAGGTTAACCTTACTCTCTAGCGCTCCCCTCAATCCATCAACCGCTGTGAGTATACTCGATCCCCTTTTGCTTTACGCACTTTTGGGTGTTACATACGTTACTTATACTAAATCACATCGAACACACTACGCAATACTTTAAACGCTAACCGTTACCGCATGTTATACGTGACTTAATGAATGCTTGTTTGTTATGTTTACACATGGAATGATGTCTACCTGCCTTAGCAACGATAGTACTATTAGTTTGGACTCAGCACCTGTTCACTCAAGGGTTGTTAAGGACAATTACCTACATGGCTCACAGTGGTGAGTGTGTATCGCGAACTGCCTTGGGCAGTCAACCCGTAGTCATTGGTATCGATAGGTTCATGTCGATAACTAACATGCCTCATTTTACACTGTGTACGTGCTGGTTATTCGTAACGCTTTCGACCTCTATATACTATTATCAAACTTGTATGCTCACCTTTACACTATGTGTATTGACTTTTACTTTAAAGTATGTGACGGGTGCTTAGGATGCTTATTTGCTTTCTTTGGTGTGAAATCGAGGCTAGGAAAGACCTAGGTCAACAATAAACAATTGTCTGTAATGAAAATCTGAGTTGTCGGAACAGAACAATTTGACTAGATCTTTTCTGTAATAATTGTACTATCATTTATGACATGGTATGGGACGTGTTGCTTTAAATATCTGGTAAATATAGTTGTTATGGAAACTTCCGGACAATCTGTTTCGCTTAGTGCCACGCCCCGATGTTTCCGCCATCGGTTGGGGTGTGACAGATTGGTATCAGAGCCATAACTATAGGGAATTAAGCAAGACTCGACCTAGTCCGGGTAGATGTCTTAGATACCTAGTCTATAGTTAATGTAACACCCTAGTTAATAATTAACGGTTTTACATGTAAATACCAACAATTAGATGTATAGTTAAGACTACACATACTATAAAAATATGGGTTTATTAAAACTTTTACAAATCATAGGTTATTCAACATAACGTGATCGGATTCGTCGTTTAAATTTAAGACGAGGCAAAGTGCGGAAGCATGGATTTTTATTGTGTTCGGTTCTTCGTTGAGCTTGATCGTCTTACGGCATCCAAAAAGTACCTACATTTCATAAACATGAAATGCTTTAGTCATACGGAGTTTAAAACATGTCTAAACGAGTCCGGTAAGCGAAACTGAATAAAATACATTTTGTTACAGGGTCTACCGTAAATTACGGTGGCTACCGTAATTTACGGTAGCCCCTGAATGTCAATTTTTCCACCGTAAAACAGTGTGTATGTGGCGTAAAGATTTTAAGGCTACCGTAAGTTACGGTAGCTACCGTAACTTACGGTGACCTCTGCAGGATTTTTCCAAGTTTGCCGTTTTCTAAAACGAAAACCTTCATAACTTTTAATCCACTTGTCCGTTTGACCTACCGTTTCTTCCAACGTGATTGTAATTTGATCCTTCATCATATGGAGTTAAAATCCAACATCCGGATTAACAAAATTTAAGACTTTTAAGTCTTCGAATTATTACCCTTTCTACCAAATTTTGACCCGTTCGCGATTTTATCAAACAAACATGTTGTTTGATTCTAAATTCTCATCATTTCCATATTGCTTATCATATTAGATTCAAGTCACGGGTTTATATACATTCTTAAACCCGTTTTTACTTAGATGTTTAATTGACCCGTTAAGGGCATTTAAGCACTTTTACACATAATTCACACTCATTTATTTCTAGCTTCTTATTTCCACATTATTTATCAAATGATCTTCCATCACAACTATATTTGTGATGGGTTTAATGTGGCGATCTATATAATCCGAGTTTTACCCTTAGGATAGTCATTTTACGTGATTTACCCGTTCATAGGCATTTGACCCCCAAGGTTTATGCCTACAACTCTTACATATGTCTAAGAGTTACATAATGATAATACTAGTATCTAAACGACCTCTAAGGGTCGTTTGCCCGATTTACCTATCAAGGGCATTTTCGTCAACTTATTTCCTCCTTTTACGACATAGGTCTCTTTGCTAAGGTATTTGACCAACATTGCATTTTTAACTATAAATCTATATATATGCGTAACTGGCTCGAGTCAACATATAGACCCGTTTTATACCTCGCGTTAATTAACCAATATTCTATGGCGTCGCAATTATCCAATTTGCTATTTGCTCCTGATAACATACGACTTGACAACCTCATTAGTCGATATTGTCAAATGGTGTTATCATCACCATTCGACCCGTTTGGACTATAAGACCAAACATTTATATAAATTAGAACAAAAGCATGGTTTTAAATTTCCAATTTCACTCATTTGCCCCATTTACCATAAACCATGGTTTTTATCATTTATACTCGTTACGACTTGTATCAATCGTGTCGGAACCCTTATTTCGGATATTAAATCGTTCGCATTCATAGTTTATAAAACAAACATGTGTCCTACAAAAAAGGGTGTAAGTTTTACTTACCTCGTATCCGAGCTACGCGTTTCTTTTCCTTTTTGATTTGTTTGACCCGTTTCTTCCCAAGCCTCCACCTTGCTCGTTAAGTGTCAAACTATCGTCATCATTCAAAGGTGGTTAGATTAGTCATTAATAATCACGACTATTCCACCTTACGTATTTTCTATGTCGAAACTACCGTTCGACCTCATTATTTATTAATTCAACTTATCAAAAGTTAACTACTTTTGATCACATGATTTACACAATTAAGTCTAATTCAACATGAGGTTTAGAACCCTTATCACTTCACATTTCACATAATTTGCCATATTATTCAAATGCGCATTTTATTCGAAATTTCAACACTTAGCTTTCTCTTAGGCATTATATCAAACACCTAGTGAGCATTCTTTTATAAAATTTAATAATCACACTTATGGCTACCTATCTTGCCAATTTCAACATCTTTTACTAAGTAATCATCCAATTCATGGTTCAATGTCAAGATTAACTTCATAGATTTCAAATAACACTAGTTTGACAATCATGATTCTAGTGTTCATCATGTTTCTACATCTAGAACTTATATCATAACATCATTATTTATGAATTTAACACCCTAATCCAAGTGTTCATCACAATGACATAAAAACCCACTTAGCACATAAATGGGTAATAATCTATTTTAAAATTTTTCATCATTAATTCATCAAATCCTTACTAGGGTTTGTTCCTAGACATGGATTTATCCTTATTTCACTCTTACATCAAACATGCAAGCAATAATTTCGTTTATCATAAATTCATCAAGAATCTCAACTTCACTAAACATAAAAATTTAACATACCTTGTGATCCCCTAAGCTTGGTGATCAAGAATTTGTGTTAATCCATACGATTTGGCTCTAAATTGCCTTTCAATTTGTTGAATCTTGATGAACTAGGGTTAGGGCGATTACACGCACACACACACTCTCAGTGTGTGTGTGTTGTGTGTTATTATTTGTTTTTAATGAATATTAGTTTCCCACTTGACAACATTAGTCCCTCATGTTTTTATTTTGATCAATTGAATCTATAATTCACTATTTATAACTTAGTCACATATTACTAGCTAGGTCAATTATTCCTAGTTAAATTTAATGGGTTCGGGAAGTCATAACCCGTTTTATTCTAAGTCCCGTTAACTCGGGCCTTTCATATACTTTGTGTTCCTCAAAGGATTTGTTCAACTTTTATTTAATATTAGGTTTATTTATTTAGATCCTAATATTTACCGGGTAAATTTTTACTACTAACGGTACTTTACCCGTCTTTTAGTATTAACGGGGTTTGATTACCAAACCCGTTTTCGGGGTGTTACAAGTCTACCCCCCTTAAAGAGGTTTCGTCCCCGAAACCTTATTTACGTGGCTCATTTATTTAGATTAAATGAACTTAGTTTCATTTTCAGGGCATTCATTCATTCTTTTCGATCTAACGTTTTCATTTATATTGACGCGTATGTCTTTCATGTGTAGGGCCTCGCGGGCCGTTACTTTCAGCTTATATCCTTTATCTTTATCAATCGAGTTGTCACTTGACCACTTAATCTCATCGGTCTGTTAACAGGTTTATCCCGCGCTTGTTTTATATTAACAAGCACTTTGTATTTGTCATGACATTTTCTTAACTTTGAATAGTTTTACCGGCTAGACTAATTAGTCGCCGTCACTTCATACCCCAACACTCGGGTATACCATATTGCCATTTCCGGCCTTATGCGTATTTTCTGATTTTCATATCTCGTAACTCACGTTACGACTTGATTGTATTCTATATCACTTTTTGTGACGTATCACAATTTAAATAATTGTGAATTCTTTTGTCATTTTTGCCAGTTTGAATGTTTTAGTGAAGTTCTTCACTTTTGTCAACTAGACCTTTCACAATCTTTTCGCTTTTAACCCATTTAATTAACTTAGCGAAACCCATCGCTTTTATACGAACTTTATCTCCCGGTATTGTTTTACGCGGGAAGTTACAATCAGTTTCCTTGTTTTATACAATTGACCCGTAGGTTCTTTCACTTAGCCTCGTAGGCTATTACTACAGATTTTCACCTTTTTAACCTTATTAAGGTGAGACCCAACAGTTTGTTTCTTTCTATTTATGACCCAAGGGTCTTCTTGGTCCTGTAGACCTTAACACTATGTTTAATCACGTAGGTTATGATAATCCCGTAGATCATCTTTTATTCAAGTCTTTATTCAACTGTATGTGTATATATATATATATATATATATATGGTGTCAAGGCACCCCTTTTTATGTCTAGAACTATTTACTTTTGCTTTTTGGATTTCATTTGATCTTGACTGTAGTCTAAGGCTACGTTTGTTCTCTTTCGAATTATCTTTCTGACTTTATGACTTCTAACGTCATTTACACGTCGGTTTATCCTTCACTTACCGTTACCCGGTTCTTACCTATACTTCTTTACGACCCATTACCCGGGTTCTTTATCTTAGTGTTTTTAACATTTTTGTTTCGCTAGTTTGCGTTTTTTCTATAAATATTCCTTTATGACCCATCACGTAGGTTCATTAATGTTTCGCGCTTCCATTATTCAGTTTGCGCTTACTTGCACTACCAAGTTTTTATACCTTATTTATCTCGTTTGACTTGTTCGTGTGAAATTTCATCACTTGTGAACGTCAAACTCCATTCTTTATTCGACCCGTTAAACTTTAAAATAGTTGAGCGTAGTTATTAACATTTCTGTTTGCAAATTCTCATTGTCTTTTAGTCATGACTCATATTCCGAGTCTTTTGACTTTCTATTTCGCATTCCCATCTTTTGGTTTTACATTCTTTCCAAATCCTACCCATTTATCGGGTGTCTTTACCGTAATCATTTTCAAGTAACCATTCTTATATGGTTTTAGACATTATTTTAATTTATTTGGTTGTCTTAGCGAGATCTATCGCTTTTATTCAATCAAGTCCTTTATTCTTTATTTAACTCGTTTGACTTGTCCATGTGAATTTCATCACTTGTGACAGTCAAACTTTTATCCCTATGCCTTAGCATTCCTATTGTTCGGTCTGTATTTTCTTTTTACTTGATCCTTGTCCCTTCTCTCGGGCTCGTTATTCTTACGTAATACGCTTCCGTCATCCGACTTACGTTTACGTTGACTATCAAACATCTTACTTATTTGATTCATTTAGGTACCATTTAAGTTAGTCCCATTCACCCCACCCTTACTACATCGGACATAAATGTGTCCATCATAAGAAGTTCATGGTACCACGTGTTTACTACTTACTTGGCCAGAGTAAGCGACTTACGTATACATGACCTTTTTATAATTTTCACATTACACCCCATGTAAGTAATGCCTCTATTTGTTTTTCTTGAAAACAATATCTCGGATAGGTTTTCTATTTAGGTTTTTTCCAAGTTTTCAATCTACATATGCAACTTTCAATCTCTACGTATTTGTTGCATATTACTATTTATGCAATAATTTAAAACGTGCACCTGATAATGCTTGCTCTAACAGGCTCTCCTTGCCATTAACTTATTCGCAATCGTTGCGCGATTTAGGTCCTTGGTGAGCGTGCTCTATTTGTCGTACTTTGGACCGTTCAATCCACGATTTGTTAAACTCTCGCTATCTTCATATGCGAGTGTCCTTCAATCTATAACGTTTACAATAGTTAGTAATTTCGGCATTAATGGGTGCCCGTATTATAATACGAGGCTTTTCTACTATACGCATCAACGCGTGTAATTTCGTTGACTATATAAATTCTATATCGATTTTATTGGTGTAACGTGTATTACACGATAACAATATGTGTTGTTCTCAACACTTTAATCATACTAAACCATTGATATACATGTACTTACCGGATTTGCGAGCAAGCCTCGAACCGAACACATTTGTCAACAACCTTGAGCTCTGATTACCAACTTGTAACACCCTAGTTAATAATTAACGGTTTTACATGTAAATACCAACAATTAGATGTATAGTTAAGACTACACATACTATAAAAATACGGGTTTATTAAAACTTTTACAAATCATAGGTTATTCAACATAACGTGGTCGGATTCGTCGTTTAAATTTAAGACGAGGCAAAGTGCAGAAGCATGAATTCTTATTGTGTTCGGTTCTTCGTTGAGCTTGATCGTCTTCCGGCATCCAAAAAGTACCTACATTTCATAAACATGAAATGCTTTAGTCATACGGAGTTTAAAACATGTCTAAACGAGTCCGGTAAGCGAAACTGAATAAAATACATTTTGTTACAGGGTGTACCGTAAATTACGGTAATTTACGGTAGCCCCTGAATGTCAATTTTTCCACCGTAAAACAGTGTGTATGTGGCGTAAAGATTTTTAAGGCTACCGTAAGTTACGGTAGCTACCGTAACTTACGGTGGCCTCTGCAGGATTTTTCCAAGTTTGTCGTTTTCTAAAACGAACACCTTTATAACTTTTAATCCGCTTGTCCGTTTGACCTACCGTTTCTTCCTACGTGATTGTAATTTGATCCTTCATCATATGGAGTTAAAATCCAACATCCGGATTAACAAAATTTAAGACTTTTAAGTCTTCGGCTTATTACCCTTTCTACCAAATTTTGACCCGTTCGCGATTTTATCAAACAAACATGTTGTTTGATTCTAAATTCTCATCATTTCCATATTGCTTATCATATTAGATTAAAGTCACGGGTTTATATACATTCTTAAACCCGTTTTTACTTAGATGTTTAATTGACCCGTTAAGGGCATTTAAGCACTTTTACACATAATTCACACTCATTTATTTCTAGCTTCTTATTTCCACATTATTTATCAAATGATCTTCCATCACAACTATATTTGTGATGGGTTTAATGTGGCAATCTATATAATCCGAGTTTTACCCTTAGGATAGTCATTTTACGTGATTTACCCGTTCATAGGCATTTGACCCCCAAGGTTTATGCCTACAACTCTTACATATGTCTAAGAGTTACATAATGATAATACTAGTATCTAAACGACCTCTAAAGGTCGTTTGCCCGATTTACCTATCAAGGGCATTTTCGTCAACTTATTTCCTCCTTTTACGACATAGGTCTCTTTGCTAAGGTATTTGACCAACATTGCATTTTTAACTATAAATCTATATATATGCGTACCTGGCTCGAGTCAACATATAGACCCGTTTTATACCTCGCGTTAATTAACCAATATTCTATGGCGTCGCAATTATCCAATTTGCTATTTGCTCCTGATAACATACGACTTGACAACCTCATTAGTCGATATTGTCAAATGGTGTTATCATCACCATTCGACCGTTTGGACTATAAGACCAAACATTTATATAAATTAGAACAAAAGCATGGTTTTAAATTTCCAATTTCACTCATTTGCCCCATTTACCATAAACCATGGTTTTTATCATTTATACTCGTTACGACTTGTATCAATCGTGTCGGAACCCTTATTTCGGATATTAAATCGTTCGCATTCATAGTTTATAAAACAAACACGTGTCCTACAAAAAAAGGGTGTAAGTTTTACTTACCTCGTATCCGAGCTACGCTTTTCGTTTCCTTCTTGATTTGTTTGACCCGTTTCTTCCCAAGCCTCCACCTTGCTCGTTAAGTGTCAAACTATCGTCATCATTCAAAGGTGGTTAGATTAGTCATTAATAATCACAACTATTCCACCTTACGTATTTTCTATGTCAAAACTACCGTTCGACCTCATTATTTATTAATTCAACTTATCAAAAGTTAACTAGTTTTAACCACATGATTTACACAATTAAGTCTAATTCAACATGAGGTTTAGAACCCTTATCACTTCACATTTCTCATAATTTGCCATATTATTCAAATGCGCATTTTATTCGAAATTTCAACACTTAGCTTTCTCTTAGGCATTATATAACACACCTAGTGAGCATTCTTTTATAAAATTTAATAATCACACTTTTGGCTACCTATCTTGCCAATTTCAACATCTTTTACTAAGTAATCATCCAATTCATGGTTCAATGTCAAGATTAACTTCATAGAGTTCAAATAACACTAGTTTGACAATCATGATTCTAGTGTTCATCATGTTTCTACATCTAGAACTTATATCATAACATCATTATTTATGAATTTAACACCCCAATCCAAGTGTTCATCACAATGACATAAAAACCCACTTAGCACATAAATGGGTAATAATCTATTTTAAAATTTTTCATCATTAATTCATCAAATCCTTACTAGGGTTTGTTCCTAGACATGAATTTATCCTTATTTCACTCTTACATCAAACATGCAAGCAATAATTTCGTTTATCATAAATTCATCAAGAATCTCAACTTCACTAAACATAAAAATTTAACAAACCTTGTGATCCCCTAAGCTTGGTGATCACGAATTTGTGTTAATCCATACGATTTGGCTCTAAATTGCCTTTCAATTTGTTGAATCTTGATGAACTAGGGTTACACCTTTTTTTCTTCTTGCTCCTGGGCGATTACACGCACACACACACTCTCAGTGTGTGTGTTGTGTGTTATTATTTGTTTTTAATGAATATTAGTTTCCCACTTGACAACATTAGTCCCTCATGTTTTTATTTTGATCAATTGAATCTATAATTCACTATTTATAACTTAGTCACATATTACTAGCTAGGTCAATTATTCCTAGTTAAATTTAATGGGTTCGGGAAGTCATAACCCGTTTTATTCTAAGTCCCGTTAACTCGGGCCTTTCATATACTTTGTTTTCCTCAAAGGATTTGTTCAACTTTTATTTAATATTAGGTTTGTTTATTTAGATCCTAATATTTACCGGGTAAATTTTTACTACTAACGGTACTTTACCCGTCTTTTAGTATTAATGGGGTTTGATTACCAAACCCGTTTTCGGGGTGTTACAGTTAGGAACCAACAGACCAACTCATGCATGTCCAGTAGGGATTATGTGTGAGCGTACTTGCTATTTCTCGCTATTCTCACCTACGCTACACTATCACAACACTCAAATTTTCAAATATGAATGAGCGATTAAGTCGAGAATAGGTGTGAAAACCGCAAACTCTCGACTAAACTGCTTGTTCAACCCACATTATTATCTATAAACCCAAGAGATTGCGCTGAAATAAGAGTGAAATCCATACTTTGACGCATAATTCTCTTTTATGTTATCAAAACCGGAACAAAGTTGTTAAGTTAGGGGTGAAACCCGAACCTTGATGACTTATTCTACCCTATTTTGTTTTACAAAACTCTCACCAAAGTTTCGACGGACTCCAACGACTGAAGATCACGCGGAGACTAAAAGGATACGTGTCACTCGCCCATATTCGAGGCAGAAGCACAAGCCCCGAAGGTCAAAAGTGTGCTCAGACGGTTCTTGTGAATAGTTGAACCACTTTGGGTAGTCGATGTATAAACAGCCACAGACAGTCTATCCTCGATTTTATGTGTTTCGATTCTGAACCCGCAACTGCTGACTCTGATACTTGTCGATTTTATGTGTTCATGCGTGTATTTACCTGTTTACATGCTTTAAATTTTTGGAGATTTATTCGATTTTTGCTATCACTTTGATCGGCACACACTGCCCGCACTGCTTATCTACCTCAAAACGCTGACAAATTGCTAAATTGTGGACGACCTTATGTTACCTTATACGCTTATACTATACTACTCGATATGTTAATCGCGATCACTATTTCGGCTTTGAATGATAGGTTTCTGTATTTTGACTGACTCTTGTGATTACGTGTTTTATGTGCTCTCTGTGAATCTGTGCCTTACGTGCTTACATGCTTACGTGCTTCTGTGTTTATGTGAATTTGTGATTGTATGCTTACATGATTATACGTGTTCCTGAGCTTTAGTAGTATTAGACGTGTGAGGTGAGATTCGATTATGTTGTGTTGAGTCCTGCGACGATGTCTGTTGCAGACGATGTCGTCATCTGGATCTCGCGCTACCCGAGACGCCCGCCAAAAGCAAGCAGACAAACGCCTTGCTGCCATGATTACTAAGCAAATAGCAAAGGTTGTACCCCAAGTCGTCAGCGAGTTGTACGAAAACATGAGCAAATCGTCTGAGGAATCTAGAACTGAGACTCCCAAAGCTGCTTTCAGCTTCAAATAGTTCAAGGCATGTGGACCGAAGGAGTTCACCGGAGAAGAAGGCCCTACGGCTTTGTTTCAATGGTTTGACTCAATTGAAGTTACCCTGCGACAGAGCGGATGTCCTGATAATCTCCGCACATTGAACATTACCGGCGTCTTCCAGTCCCGCGCTCTAGACTGGTGGACGGCTGAAAGGAACAAGCGCGGAAATGATGCAGCCTATGGTCTGTCATGGGACGAGTTGAAGAACATCATGCTCTAAGAGTTCTGCCCTCCCCATGAGCGCCAAAAGCTGAAGGATGAGTTCTGGCATATTAAGCAAAAAGAGGGTGACAACGCTGCCCTGACTGCTCGCTTTAAGCAGCTCAGCATCATATGTCCCGATCAAGTGAAGACGCCCGACATGACAATCAAGAAGTACATCCGAGCTCTACCCGAATGTGTTGCAGATTTTGTTCATGCCGCAAAGCCAGCAACAATCGAAGAAACTTACTTGCTTGCTGCTGAAATCAACGACAAGTGAGTAAAAGCTGGTGTTTGGGATAAAACTCCGAAGAACCTGCATCAAGTCACCGCCGCACCAACCGCTGAAATCACCGCCGCTCAACCGTCAAAGTCCTCACGCCGCAAGAAGAAGAACAACAACAGCAGTTCCAGCAACAAGAACTGTGCTGTCACTACCACTGCTGCTCCATTTCAAGACGTACCGGCCTAGTAGCAACCCCATCACCGACCAGCACCAGTTACCTATGCACCGCCTGCAAAGTGTGCATACACAGGCCCCCACCCAGCTTGTTCAACATGTTCTTACCATCACCCGGGGGGTCTCGCCTGCCGTTTCTGCGCTCACTGCAATATGTACGGCCACTTCACTGCTAACTGCCGTACTGGTCCCCGTCAAGCCCCCAGCTCAAGCCACTGCTCATCAAGCTCTGCTCCCAGCCCCGCAAGGCCAACAAGCGGCTCAGGAACCCGCGGTCAACGCCCAAGTCTGCTTCGCATGTGGTGATCCCAACCACTTTGCGAACATGTGCCCGAACAGGGTTGTGAAACAAGAGCCTCAGCAACATCAGCAGTAGCAGCATAGCAAGCCGCACGCGCCAGAACATTCAACATCAATGTGCGCCAAGCCCAGGCTGACAACAACGTGGTCAATGGTACGTTACTTGTGAATGGTATTTATGCATCGTGTTTGTTTGATACTGGATCCGATAACTGCTTTGTGTCGTTTGAATTCGAGAAGTTTCTTAGTCATAAACGCTCCCATCTCCCCTCGACGTTCGATGTTGAAATCGCCACCGGAAGAACTGTCGCCATGAATTCTGTTCTTCGTGATTGTAACCTTGAGCTCAACAATCACATCATCCCAATCGACCTTATTCCGATGCAATTCGGAAGTTTTGATGTCATAATAGGCATGGACTTTCTTTGCGAAAGCCATGCTGAAGTTGTGTGCTTCGACAAGATGATTCGATTCCCGCTCGCGAATGGTGATTCATTGTGTGTTTATGGCGAAACTGCTTCGAAAGGTCTCAAGCTCATGTCGTGTGTCTAAGCTAGCAAGTATCTCCGAAAGGAATACAGAGCTTTCTTGGCTAACATTGTAGTAGCGGAGAAGGAAAAGAAAGGAAGACCGGGAGTAAACGATGTTCCAGTGGTCCGAGAATTTCCCAATGTGTTTCCTAATAATCTCCCAGGTTTACCCCCAAGTCGTGATATCGACTTTCGTATCGACCTCATTCCTGGAGCCAACCCTGTTGCCAAAGCTCCTTACCGACTCGCTCCATCCGAGATGCGTGAACTCTCGAATCAACTCCAGGAATTACTTGAGAAAGGCTTCATTTGCCCGATCACCTCTGCTTGGGGCGCGCCAGTCCTTTTCGTCAAAAAGAAGGATGGGTCGTTCCGGATGTGCATCGACTATCGGGAACTGAATAAGTTGACTATCAAGAACCGCTATCCCCTGCCTCGCATTGATGATTTGTTTGATCAGCTACAAGGTGCTACATGTTTCTCGAATATCGATCTACGTTCAGGCTATCACCAGTTACGCATACAAGAGGAGGATATACCCAAAATCACTTTTCACACTCGATACGGCCACTACGAGTTCGTTGTTATGCCTTTTGGTTTAACCAACGCACCCATGGTTTTCATGGATCTGATGAATCGCGTGTGTAAACCTTATCTCGACCGTTTCGTCATCGTGTTCATCGACGATGTCTTGATCTATTCCAAATCGAAAGCCGAACACGCGCAGCATCTACGTTTGGTTCTCGAGCTACTCCAAGGGAATCGACTCTATGCTAAGTTCTCCAAGTGTGAATTCTGGCTAGAGGAGGTTCAATTCCTCGGTCACATTGTAAATAGTCAAGGTATTCACGTCGATCCCGTGAAGATTGAAGCCGTTAAGAGTTGGATTACACCTAAGAACCCGTCTAAAGTCCGTTCTTTTCTCAGACTAGCGGGCTATTATCGACGATTTATCGAAGGATTCTCAAAGATCGCTGTGCCGCTTACCGCTCTCATGCATAAAGACAAGCCTTTTGTTTGGGGAACTGAATAAGAGTCTGCTTTCCAAACCCTCAAGCGCATGCTTTGCAATGCTCCTGTTCTCACATTGCCCAACAGAAACGACGACTTTATTGTCTACTGTGATACCTCGAACCTTGGTCTTGGATGCGTTCTCATGCAACGAGACAAGGTCATTGCCTACGCATCTCGTCAGCTCAAAATCCACAAAAAGAACTATACAACCCATGATCTCGAGCTAAGCGCGGTTGTTTTTGCGTTAAAGATTTGGCGACACTACCTGTATGGTACAAAGTGTACGATATTCACCGATCATATGAGCCTACAACATATCTTTGACCAGAAGGAACTTAATATGAGTCAACGCCGATGGGTAGAACTTCTCAAGGATTATAACTGTGAGATTCGTTATCACCCAGGCAAAGCAAATGTCGTTGCCGACGCTCTCAGCAGACGGAGTTATTTGCTCAGCATTCGTAAAACCCAAACCCAATACGATCTCGAAACTCTCATCCGCGAAGCTCAGCATGCTTGTTTTAACGAGCGCACTTTGGATAAGGAGAGAATCTATCACGATGGAGCCCATCTTGTGAATAAGCCGAACAGGATATTCCATTATCTGGACTGGATTTGGATACCTAAACGGACCGATTTACGACAGATTTTGATGGACGAAGCCCACAAATCCCGATATTCTATTCATCCTGGTGCCGACAAAATGTACCAGGACCTTCGCTACAAGTACTGGTGGCCGGGCATGAAAAGAGATATCGCCCTCTACGTTGGAAAGTGCCTGACTTGCTCGAAGGTTAAGGCTGAACACCAAAGACCCTCTGGCTTAATCGAACAACCCCCAATCCCCATTTGGAAGTGGGAGAGCATAGCTATGGATTTCATAACTAATCTCCCGCGCACGCCATCATGTCACGACAGCATCTGGGTTGTTGTTGACCGTTTGACCAAATCAGCTCACTTTTTGCCAATACGGGAAGACTACAAGGTAGAACGATTAGCCCGAATCTACACAGATGAGATCATTTGTCGACATGGGACGCCTCGCGACATCATATCTGACCATGACACTCGGTTTACCTCGCGACTGTGGGAAATGTTTCAAGCTGCTCTCGGTACAACGCTTAATCTAAGTACCGTTTTCCACCCTCAAACCGACGGTCAGACTGAAAGAACGATTCGTACTCTTGATGACATGCTCCGTTCGTGTGTCGTAGATTTCGGTGGTAATTGGGATGCATACCTGTCGTTAGTTGAATTCTCGTACAAAAACAGTTATCATTCCAGCATCCAAATGGCACCATTCAAGGCTTTATACGGAAGAAGATGTCGATCACCTATTGTGTGGCACGGGATCGGTCACTCGCAACTAACCGGTCCCGAGCTATTGCAAGAAACGACTAACAAAGTCCTCCAAATTCGAGACAACTTGTTGAAAGCTCAAAGTCGACAGAAAAGTTACGCCGATAGACGACGCATGCCCCTTGAATTTGACGTTGGCGACTACGTGCTCCTAAAGGTGTCACCTTGGAAGGGCGTGGTCAGATTCAGCAAGAAAGGGAAACTAGCGCCTCGATATGTTGGACCTTTTAAGATTCTGGAAAGGATCGGAAAAGTCGCCTACAGACTCGAACTACCAGAGGAATTTAGTAATGTCCACCCGACTTTACATGTGTCGAACCTCCGAAAGTTCCTGGCTGAGCATGACTTAATTGTACCTCTCGATGACCTCCAAGTAAATTAAATGCTACACTTCGTGGACAAGCCTTTCGAAATCATGGATCGCCAAACCAAGCAGCTCAGACGCTCGCGCATTCCTTATTGTGAAAGTCTGATGGGAAGGCAAACGAGGCGCAGAGTTCACTTAGGAACTCGAAAGCGACATGAAGGCGAAGTACCCGCAGTTGTTTGTTACGGCTTCGGTCTAATTTCGGGACGAAATTCCCTCAACTAGGGGAGGCTGTAACACCCCGTGTTTGGGAAGTCAAAGTCAAAGTCAAGATTGAAGTCAAAGAAAGAAAAGATTGCTAATTGCGATCTGTCTCTCCTTGCTCAATTCCTGTTTTAACTTCTTTGACTCGTAGATAGCCTATTTTGTTTTCGCTTTAGTTGTATTATGTGGAGTACTTATTAATAATCGAGGTTTATTCGACATTTATCGCTTGTTTAATCGCTTTATCACTATCGCACTCGCAACTCGAATTACGCATTTTGGTTATTGTTATACGTGTGTGTGTGTGCCTTATGTGTTACTTGTGCATGTTTACTTATGTTGTGTGTGGTAATCAATCGAAAACGCAATAGAAACTCAATCGCAATCGAATCGCAAACGCTAAGCGGATATGAAATAAGGATGCTTGTATGTTGATATAGAAGTTGGGGTTAAAAGTAATTTGACTAGGAAATTCTATCTCATCGCAACGCTCGCAATCGCAATCAAAACAGCAAAACTCGTTGCGCCGAACACTCGAACCAAGCAACTGATCGGTCAGGAGGCCAGCCGATCGACCAGCCGCTCGATCGGACAGCTGTTCGACCGGGCTGCCATCCGATCGACCAGCTCCTTTCCATTTCGGGTAACCCTATAAATGCCCCTTGTCACCATCATACTTACTACTTTTGGCAACTCTCGTCCGACCAGCTCGTTCTCCCCACTTTTCTTCAGATTTCTCGCGATTTCGGTAAGATCTCGTCCTAAATCTTGTACTTCCTTAATCTACATGCACTCCTACACCTTTCTATCTTTTGAATCTTAACTTTTAACCGTGAAATCATCAATATTCAAGGTGTTCTAGGATGACGTCATCATGTGTTCTTGAGAACTTCATGTTTTGGCCTCAATCCACCAAGAACAACCTAGATCTAACCGATTTCCACATAAACAAACAAAGATCTTTCATAGATCTAAACATATTCACAATGAAAATGATTAAAAGATGGTTTTCCAACTTTCTTTCAACTCTTTTACACTCAATGCCTCCAAAACCGATAGAATCGGAGCTTGTGCCGACATACTACTCATTCTTGTGGTTGTGTGGTCCAAGATCTGGATTCTATCCACGAGGTTTACCGATTTCGGGTTAAACATGTAACACTGTCTCGAACAGTTAACTAATCGGATTTGGGTGATTCCTGCCCGATCAGGAGTACCAAGTATTGACAAAGTTTCTGTTGCTTAACGCGTTATCAAAACGCCTTGATAAAACGACAAACTATCAAAATAACTAAGTATAAGACGAACAGTTCGACCAAGATGGAGTGCCGTCCGACCGGACTGCTGCCCGAACGGACAGCCACCCGAGCGACTGGCCAGCCGAACGACTTGTACCTTGGTTCCACCATTAGTCCTCAAACCAAACTTCAAGAGTTTTGGGAACACCGAACGGATTGCCGTCTGATCGAGCTACCACTCGATCGACCAACCATCCGAATATGTGATGTTTCGAAACTTCAACACTTAAACAATTTTCAACATGTTCGATGCACAAAGGATGCCACCCGATCGAATGACCGTCTGATCGGGTGACAACCTGCTGTGAACTTGTTCTCATTGATGTGCCCGACCAATCGGGTTGTCGTCCGATCGAACGACCGTCCGATCGACCGACCTGAAAGGTAGAGATACTTCAATGTTTTCAAAATGCTACAACGAAAACTTCAAAAGTCAAGCCATCATACACAAACACATCCTTCCCAAAGGAAGTAACAATCCACTCGAACGGTCATCCGACCAGACGACCGTCCGAACGGACTGTCACTCGTACGACCAGCTGTCCGATTGGACTACCATCCGATCGAACCGCTGACCGACCCACTTGCACTTTGCATCGTTTTGCGCGTCACTTATCGTCATGATATCGTTCTGATCAGGTTAACCTTACTCTCTAGCGCTCCCCTCAATCCATCAACCGCTGTGAGTATACTCGATCCCTTTTTGCTTTACGCACTTTTGGGTGTTACATACGTTACTTATACTAAATCACATCGAACACACTACGCAATACTTTAAACGCTAACCGTTACCGCATGTTATACGTGACTTAATGAATGCTTGTTTGTTATGTTTACACATGGAATGCTGTCTACCTGCCTTAGCAACGATAATACTATTAGTTTGGACTCAGCACCTGTTCACTCAGGGGTTGTTAAGGATAATTACCTACATGGCTCACAGTGGTGAGTGTGTATCGCGAACTGCCTTGGGCAGTCAACCCGCAGTCATTGGTATCGATAGGTTCATGTCGATAACTAACATGCCTCATTTTACACTGTGTACGTGCTGGTTATGCGTAACACTTTCGAACTCTATATGCTATTATCAAACTTGTATGCTCACCTTTACACTATGTGTATTGACTTTTACTTTAACGTATGTGACATGTGCTTAGGATGCTTATTTGCTTTCTTTGGTGTGAAATCGAGGCTAGGAAAGACCTAGGTCAACAATAAACAATTGTCTGTAATGAAAATCTGAGTTGTCGGAACAGAACAATTTGACTAGATCTTTTCTGTAATAATTGTATTACCATTTATGACATGGTATGAGACGTGTTGCTTTAAATATCTGGTAAATATAGTTGTTATGGAAACTTCTGGACAATCTGTTTCGCTCAGTGCCATGCCCCGATGTTTCCGCCATCGGTTGGGGTGTGACACGGGATCATTTCAAAAACTAGATTGTTGAGTGAATAATTTAACTAAGAAGACGCAATCTGATTTGAAAGTTATTTTTTCGGATCTTGTTGTTTTCAAGTTGTGAGATTTTGAAATTAGATTCAGATATGATATCGGAAACTGAACTTGTAACAGCTGCTGATAGTATTGTAACAGCTGTTGAGTTAAGAGTTCGAAATTGTTTTTGTGCTCATATCAGTTGATAGTGTGAACTCTTCAAACTGTTTTTTAGACAATATAAACCAAGAACAGATCTAAAATGAGGTTGCAAATCTGACGTTTTTATGCAGGGGGGTCGGTGGCGGTGGAGATCTAGTGGACAGACTGGACGAAGATTCAACTTTATATATTGCTTTTGACGTTTGTATGCAGGGGGTTCCAAATTGTATGTAGGGCGGGTGCGGTGGTAGAGTGCAGTGGTGGTGGTGGTGGTGGTGATGGTGGTGGTGGTAGGGTGGAGGTGTAGGGGTGGTGGAAATGTTTAGTTGAGAGAGAGAGAGAGAGACATGAGGTTGAGAGAGAGAGAGATCAAATATGTTGTCGATGAATAAATATTTTTTTAACTATAAGGGTATTTTGGTTATTTAAGAATACTTAACCAAAAAATTCTAATAATGTTAGAAATTTGGACTCAAATGGTTAAGAAAAGTGGCTATAGAGACTAAGGGCGTTAAACATTTTGATTTTAGATTCAAGTGGTTAAAACCCCTAAAACACAAGGACTCAAAAAGTAATTTACCCTTTTATGTATTAAAAAACTTTTCTTTCCAAATCCTTCCGATTTGGAAGGATTTACAATGAAGGAAAAAGACATTTTCCTTCAATTTCTCTCCACTTCTTTTACTAAAAAACTCTCGAACACGTTTGTTTTACAATATTTCAAATCCTTTCATTTCCTTCGTCAAATGAAAATCGGGAACACATCGTTAAGCTTGAAAAACTATATACGAGCTAAGCTCAAGCTTTAGCAGCAAAGCTCGAATCAAGCCGAGTATAAGCTTTAGAAACAAAGTTCGAATTGAGCCGAGTATAAGCTTGAGATTTCACTCACGCCTTTACACCCCTTTACAGGGTTTAAGTTCCAAAACCGCCATCTCTTAAATCAATGCCCTCCTCTCTTGAACCCCGTTTCTCATTCATCTAGGGTTTAGGGTTCCTAATTAGGGGTGCAAACGAGTCGAGCTACTCGAGCTCGACTCGAAAAAAAGCTCGAACGAGCCGAGCTTAAACGAGCTCGAGCCCGAGCCTAAAAACAAGCTCGTTTAGTAAACGAGCCCGAGCCCGAGCTTCGCTTATCGAGCTCGAGCCGGCTCGCGAGCCTAAATGAGTTTTCTATTTATATATTTTTTATTATTATATTAAACATATATTTATATGATAATAATTATCATTTATATAAATATAAAAAAATAATTAGATTATATGTATAACAATAATTATAATTAATATAAATTGATTAATAAATACTAAACGAGGCGAGCTCGAGCTTGAAAAATTACCTTCGAGCCGAGCTCGAGCTTTAGAAATAAAGTTCGAAACGAGTCGAGCTCGAGCTCGGCTCGTTTGCACCCCTATTTCTAATACACTCTTATCCGCCATGGCCAACAACAAGCTAGATATGTTATCTCTAAAGACGAAATTTTCCACACATCACGCATGTTCCTTTAAGTTGAACATCTCACAATATATACAAACTCAAATTTAAGTATCGGACTTTTGTTGTAGCCAAAGTCCAAACGTTTATACGATCTAAATAACTGATTATCAAATACCATTTTATGGACTTGTTTTACTAGCCAACTGAAGCCTTCTCCACAAGCACCAACAATCTGCCTCAGACTATAATACCTTTCAAAAGGTTGGGTAGGTTTTTTAATCGTTTTAGATCAGTGTTTCAGACCCGGACTAGCCGGTCAGACCGAGAGACGGGACCATGGCCGATCCGGTTCAGGCGATTGGACCGGATGGATGAGAATCGGGAGGTTGGATCAGGAACTGACCAGTCAGACAGAAAAAGCGGGAGGTTAGACTTGGATTTTAGGGGGTTGAACCGGATTTTGTTTAAACAGAATCTAATTTTACCTTATTTATTTAACTACCCCACTATTTAATAACAATAGTGTTGTTTAACTAAAAAATAAATAAAAGAGAAATTAAAAAACGAATGTGTGTGTATGTGATTGGTGGATGATAGACCTCTCCTTTATGTTAACAAACATTAAGGAGCCCTTTGGTGCCCCTTTAACGCCGATGACATAACCTTTGGCGTTGGTATAGGGTGAGGTGACATGGGCACCATCCCACAACTAGTCTAAATGGTGACAATTTAATGAAATCATTGTTGGATATTTATAGGCAACTAAGAAGATAACTAAAGTAACATAATAATATTCAAGTTCTGCTACACATTTTGTCAAACGAAAATTAAAAAAAAGTTCCAAACAAACTTCTTTAAAACACTAAAACTTAACATAAGTTAACGGGTTACCCAAAACTAGATCCATCTTACAAACAAGTCGTGTTAACTAGGGGTGCATACGAGCCGAGCTACTCGAGCTCGGCTCGAAAAAAAGCTCGAACGAGCCGAGCTTAAACAAGCTCGAGCCCAAGCCTAAATACAAGTTCGTTTAGTAAACGAGCCCGAGCTTCGCTTATCGAGATCGAGCCGACTCGCGAGCCTTAACGAGCTTTCTTTTTATATATTTTTATTAATATATTAAACATGTATTTAAATAATAATATTTACCATTTATATAAATATAAAAAAGAACTAAATTATATGTATAACAATAATTATAATTAATAAAAATTAATTAATAAATACTAAACGAGTCGAGCCCGAGCCGAGCTCGAGCTTTAGAAATAAAGCTCGAATCGAGCCGAGCTCGAGTTTTCATATGTTAAACGAGCTCGAGCTCGAGCCTGGTAGAGCTCGGGCTCGGCTCGGCTCGTTTGCACCCCTAATGTTAACTACCTCAAAACTTGTATTTGTTGCGTTTGGTTTTGAATCGTGTCTGGAATTGCCCTACAAAAGAATTCAACTACTCATGCATACAACACATAAATACAAGGTAGAGGTGCAAACAAGCTGAGTTACTCGCTAGCTACACGAGCCCAAACCTAAAAACAAGATTGTTAAGTGAACGGGACTAAGCCGAAGCTTCGCTTATCGAGCTCAAACCGGCTCACAAGGCTAAACGAGTCTGTTGTTTATAAGTTTTATTAATAAATTAAATATATATATATATATATATATATATATATATATATAATTATTATTATTACTAATATAAATATAAACTAACTAATAAATAATAAATAATAAACGAACCGAACTCAAACCGAGTTAAGATCTGATAAGTTAAACGAGCTCAACCCTTACACTCCTTATAAATTCCAAAACCGTCTCACTTAAACCAAAACCCTCCTCTCTTAAACCTCGCTTCTCGTCTCATATAGGGTTTGGGGTTTCTCATCCGTCATGGCCAACAACAAGCTAGATATGTCCGATCTCACCACATGTATCTTCTCATAAAACCACTAGCACTCTCTTTACCTAACTCCTAGCATCATCTTCTAACTTAGTGTATTGTTAATCTGTGTTGCTTTATTTCATTACTCTTAGTGTGGAGGATCGTGCTGGACTCGTGAACTCCTTGAAGGGTTTAACCTTTTAATTTAATTTTTCATGTTCATTCATCAGTCAGATTTTGTTTTTTGTTTTATTGATAAGTGTTTGATAAATGATAATACGTGCGTTTTGAATTTTTTTTACAGGATAACAACTTTCAAAAGGTTGGGTTGGTTTTTTAATCGTTTTAGATCAGTGCTTCAGACTTGGACCAGCCGGTAGCCGGGACCTTGGCCGATCCAGTTCATGCTATTGGACCGGATGGATGAGAATCGGGAGGTCGGATCGGGAACCGACCGGTCGGACCAGGATTTTAAGGGGTTGAACCGGATTTTGATTAAAAAGAATCTCATCTTACCTTATTTATTTTATATTATTTAGCTTGTATCCTTACGTTGATCCAATATTAGAAATATCAATTTGTATGTGTTTTAACTATCATGGTGTGGATATAATTTTTTTATTACACATTTTTTAACATTGGTTTTAAATTTTATGTATTTTAAGTTTGTAGATATATAAAAAAATTAGTAGTTAAACTAAGTGATTTACTATGACAATATAGAAAGTTGATGTCCAATAAGTTCGCTAAAGATAGATCAAATCCTTATACTTGCATGTTTTTCATGCTAGGTTGGTTGAAGTGTCTTGGGAGTATATGTATTGGGTTAACTAAAAAACATATAATGTTTTATCACGTTGGATTTAACTACCCCACTATTTAATAACAATGGTGTTGTTTAACTAAAAAATAAATAAAAGAGATATTAAAAAACGAATGTGTGTGTATGTGATTGGTGGATCATAGACATCTCCTTTATGTTAACAAACATTAAGGGGGCCCTTGGTGCTCCTTTAACGCCGATGACATGACCTTTGGCGTTAGTATGGGCACCACCTCACAACTAGTCTAAATGGTAACAATTTAATGGAATTCTTGTTGGATATTTTTTGGGAACTAAGAAGATAACTAAAGTAACATAATAATATTCAAGTTCTGTTACACATTTTGTCAAAGGAATATTAAAAACAAAGTTCCAAACAAAAAAAAAACTTAACACAAGTTAACGGGTTAACCAAAACTAGATCCATCTTACAAAAAGGTCGTGTTAACTACCTCAAAACTTGTATTTGTCGTGTTTGGTGTCGAATCGTGTCTGGAATTGCCCTACAAAAGAATTCAACTACTCACGCATACAACACATAAATACAAGGTAGATGTGCAAACAAGCCGAGTTACTCACGAGCTACACGAGTCCAAACCTAAAAACAAGACTGTTAAGTGAACGGGCCAAAGCTGAAGCTTCGCTTATCGAGCTCAAACCGGCTCGCAAGCCTAAACGAGTCTATTGTTTATATAAGTTTTATTAATAAATTAAATATATATAAAATAATTATTATTACTAATATAAGTATAAACTAACTAATCTATACTATATAATAAAAGAAACCAGTTTGGGGACACTTGTCATTATATTAGACCATGTCTTACAGATAATTAGTATTTTAGTTTAATCTCATTTAATTATTATAGATAATCCTCACACTAAATATTATTTAGTTTAATATCTTATGGATAATTATTATTTAGTTGAATCTACTTTTTTGTTTAATCTCTTCTAGTTATTATAGATAACTCTCCTACTAAATATTATTTAGTTTAATATCTCATGGATAATTATTATTTGGTAATCTCCTTCTCATCTATACATATAATAAAATAAACCATGTTAGGGACACATGACGATCTATGAGTCAGTCTTAATTATTATTTCTAAATATTTATTATGGAAAATCAATTATTGATAATATTAAATTTAAAATTTGTAGAAGAGATTTTAATGATAAAGACAAAGATAACTGATAATAATATATTAATTATTATAATCATATATTAATTATTAAAATCTAAAAAAATATTAGCGTTTTAAATATTTATAAAGATAAATATTTTATTTAATTGGTAGTTTTAATTGTTTTTATATTTTGATGATAAGGATAAGGGTTACTGATAATCACATATTAAAATAAAAATATTTATTTTAATCAACTGTTTCGTTAAAATGATTTATTCAATACATGTAGAACATATATATTTTGTATACATGGTATATTTAGAATCATATTTCTAATAAAGGATCCCATTACTCCATTTTACACTCCAATGAAATAATAATATTAAATTATAATATCCAGCTTATCTCTTGTATATTTAATATTTTTTACTAAAATATTTCTTTTCTTTTTTCTGCTGATTATCCAACATCAGGTAATACGTAAGTTTCTAACCTATTAATAAATAAATAAAACAAAGTAAAATGTTATAAACCATGTAATACACAACTGTCTAACCTAATAAAAAGTGAGATGTTACAATAAGTAAATAGTACCTCAAAGTACCTTTTTTTAGAAAACACATCTTGATGACTAAATGTTTTAAAAGATTACATTATTCGTGTAAGACATGTGTTTATTCAAATCGTGCAATACACGAGTTTTTAAAAGATGTAACTATTTATTGCTTAGTATATAAAATTATATTTATTCAACCCGTGTAATACACGGAGTTCTAACCTAGTTTATAATATTATTTATTTGAATTAAATATTACTTTTATATATATCTATTTACTTCAAATTCAAACTTAGTTATCTAATTTGATCTTAACTATCTATTTGAACGTTTTGTTTAGTTTGGTATCAAATAGATTTTACAAAACTTAAAATAAAATTAAGTAATATTATTTATATTTTATACATATTTTTAGAGTTAATTACATAGTTAGTCCATGTGGTTTGCACAAAATAACATACTTAGGTACTAATAGTTTAAAATCACATTATAGGGTATTAACTTTTCATTTTGTAACGCTTGCAGGTATTAACTTCTAGGGTATTAACATAGTTAGTCCCTGTGGTTTGCACAAAATAACATACTTAGGTACTAATAGAATGTGATTTTAAACCTACAAATAACGTTAATACCTCCAAACGTTACAAAATGAAAAGTTAATACCCTAGAATGTGATTTTAAACTATTATTAATTAAGTATGTTACTTTATGCAAACCACATGGACTAACTATGTAATTAACTCCATATTTTTATTTTCATTATACAAAATTACATTTACTCGACCCGTGTAATACATGAGGTTTTTAAGAAATAACTTTTTATTATTTGATATATAAATTTAGGAGTTAATTACATAGTTAGTCCCTGTGGTTTGCACAAAATAACATACTTAGGTACTAATAGTTTAAAATCACCTTCTAGGGTATTAACTTTTCATTTTGTAACGTTTGGAGGTATTAACTTCTAGGGTATTAACATAGTTAGTCCCTGTGGTTTGCACAAAATAACATACTTAGGTACTAATAGAATGTGATTTTAAACCTAAAAATAACGTTAATACCTCCAAATGTTACAAAATGAAAAGTTAATACCCTTGTTAGGATCAGGCGCTCTCATGATTGTGTTTGTTTGTGTAAATTGAATAATCAATAGAAATGAACAGAGTTTAAGTGCAGCGGAAATGAATAACAAACTTTGTAAACACAATCAAAGGAGAATATAGTTTGATAAACAATTGCTTTTCATAGAGTCGGAAGATTACAATCAAAGCAAAAGATTACAAAAGCATGCTTACAAACTAAACCCCCCCCCCCCCCCCAGCTTGATACCCCAAGGTTGGTTGCACAAGATGAAAGGATTGAATTGAGGAGAAGAACTCACTCAAAACGATCAAATATAACAGTACAGGGTACTGTTATATTTATAGGCAAACCAAACCACTGATATATCTCAGCTGACGTCACCATGAAAGTGATATCTAACAACCTAACAATCTGTAAACACTGTTCTATACAAACTACTGATGTCTAACAACTGATTGATAATAAAATACAAAACATGGGTAAACTACTGATTCACTTTCCACTGTTGTAGCCTAAGCACTGATGTTGAGCATTAGTGCTTTCTTCAAAGGTGATCAGTCCTTGAATGGGCAGTGCTTGTGTCTTCAGCAGTACTTAAGAGACATCAGTAGATAGAGCGTCAGTGTTTGTCTTTAGCAGTCTTTAGCGTTTCATCAGTGTTTGGTTCATCAGTTGTTCTTCTGAGCAGTACTTAAAGTATATCAGCTGTTAGATAACCACTGTCAATGGGAAAGCTTAATGTAAACATCTGCTTATTGTGAATCCACTGTTGTGATCCGGTTTTGGCTTTACATCATTTGTTCCTCTGTAGGGTTCAATCCCAACAATCTCCCCCTGGAACAGATGATGCCAAAACCCTTCATTATTCTGGATTTTTATTTACTCATCACAAGTTCCCTAACTTGTCCTTCGAATTGTAATTCAAAGCCAATGGGGCTTGTATCATCCTCATCCCTGCACAGTGTAAGCTCAAGGAGATCTTGCAAATCTTCAACACCCAGGCCAAGTGTTGTTTCCCTTGATATATGCTTCACTTCACCATTGGATCTGAGCAAAGTCAATACGTGGGTCTTTTGATCAGACATCCACTTTAGTATTTTTTAATCCAACGGGTTTCTTGGGAGAGATTTATTTGCATGATGAGTTTGGAGATTGAGGCCTGGTGATGACAACTTTGAGCAGTGTCTTGAGATTTTGTTGTTTCTTGTAGTTCTGCTCTAAGTGTCTGAAGAACCATCTTCATGATATATTATTCTCAAGCTTGTTCTTCTTTTGATATTTATGCATCCATCTGCTTTGTTTCCTTCTTTGATGAAGGATGGCAGCAGGTGGTGTTTGTGGTGGTTGATTTAGTGGGGATAGGAGTGGTTGTGGTGTGTGTTGATGTGGTATTGGTGGCAGTTGTTTGAGTGACAGATGTTGTTAATGGTGGAGGTGTAAGTGATTTCGTGGGAACAGAAGTTGTGGTTGAAGTAGTAATTGTCTTAGTTTTAGAAGTTGTGGTGGTTGATTGCCTTGTTTTTCTAACAGGACTTTTCTTTAATGAAGTACCAACCTCTTCTTTTTCCTTTTTGCAGAACTAGCTTTTTCTCAACCAAAGCTCTGCTCCCATCCCTTACCCTTTTAATATCAGCAGTGGTTTTGAGACTAGCTAAATTGACTTGACTTTGAACGATCCTCATTTGTGTATCTTCATCATCTGCTTGAATTTTCAGGGTTTCATCACCCCCCTTTTCCTTTTCTTTGACATATGTTTCAGCAGAAGTTACTGAGAGATTTTCCTCAGAGTCATTTTTCTCCCCCTTTTTGGCATCATCAACTCTTTCGAAGATAGTGCAGGGGTTGAAATAAATTCCACAGCTCATCTGGAGTAGGAGCAGATGATGGAGTAGCTGTTGGAGATGGTGCAGCAGTGGATGGTACCGTTTGTGCTTTCAACAACTGTTGCAGCATGTCTTTGATTTCTGCAACAGATGTATCCAGTTTATCAATTCTAGCCGTCAATTCTTGGTACATTAAACCATCACCCAACTTAATGGGGTCATCTGATTTCCCACTAACAGTGGTTGTAACAGTGGTTGGTTTGAGGAAGTGTATCCCAAAAATCATCCACTGTTGCCCCTTTGTCTTGGTACTGGGGACTTCTTTCTTCATAATGAGAAACACTTTTTAGTGAACCAATGAAAACTGGATACACAAGAGTTCCCAGTGAAGAAATTACCTTCAAGGAAGTCTTATTGATGAAACTACTGTCCAAGTGCAAACCAGTGGGTTCAACACTTGTAGTAGCTGTTTCACTTGAACTACCACCAAGAGTTACTTGTAACTCAAGGGGTGTAACCTCCTCAGTTGTTGCTGGGATAGCAGAGGTATAAGCATCAGACTCAGTCACTTGTTGGAGTGTACTCTCAGTGATAGGTGGTTGAGAGGAACTGATTTATGTCTGAGTTATATCCAAAGCATGCAACAAGGTCATTATTGAAGTGGTATTTGTGAAGTGATGATGGGAGTTGAAAGTGAATTTGCCCCGGGCAGTGGACTGTGGATGATGGAATCAAGTGATTCTAGAGCATCATAATTTGGTGTCCCTGTTTTTACAACCTGTTCTTTTTTAGAAGAAGCAGGAGGAGTTTGAGGCATGGGTTGAGACCTTTCTACCATCTGTTGTGAGGAAGTAGCAGCAATGGTTTCTTGTGACTTTTGTGTTGTCACTAGCAGTTGCTCTGGGATCTCATCTTCCAGAGTTGCCTTTATTGCAGGTTTGGGGGGCTTTTGAATTTTCTTTTGTTTTGGTCTTTTGGTGGATTTAGGTGTGGGTTTCACAGCAATTGTGTTACTGCTGTGATCACCTTGAGTAGTGGGCTCAGCAACAGATATCTGAGGAGCAGTGGTAGTTGCTAAAATTTGCTCAGGTACCTCTGCTTTTGTTTTGGAAATTTTGATAGCCTTGTAAATGTTTTTAGGTGTAAGGCCATTTATTTGAAAAAGTGATGATGGCATCTGATGCACACAACTGTTGAATAACATCTGTCCACGTGTAACCTTTGTTGTAAATCAGTGTTTTGCACAAACAGAGGATACACTTTGGCAGTGGATAGATTTTACTATTTAACAGAGTTTTAATGCCATCAGTGCCTTGAACAGACTTTGAGGATTTATTGAAAAATTCAATTTTAAACTATTTTTAAGGTTATTTTTTATTTTTCTAAAAACATTTTTATGCTATTTACACATGGAACACAAGAAAGCTTGCTTTAATCCATGTTTAGCACTCCAATCATAGGGATCAAGTTTTTTTAACAGTAGATGAATCCAATTTTTAAGTTTGTACATCTACCACCTGATCTTTTAGGATGGACATGTTAAAGATGAAATCAAACCTTTTTATAGCAATCCCTCACAAAGTGATGTCTGATAATGAATGATGGTGAATTAATGAGATATTGAACTTTTTGATGATATGTTTCAGCTACTTGACTGCCCTGCATAAAAACAATCTTTTGAGCAACTATACCAAAATTCAATAACATATTTTGAAGTTACAAACAGTTGGACTTTTCAGCAACAGCAGCAACATCATAATATTCTTCAATCTGTGGTTGGAAATATCTGCTGCATGTGCACAGTCAATAACACCTTGATGTTTGTACTTGTTTTGAGTTTGATAAAACTTGTCAATCATGCTCCTAGCATATGCAAAGTTCTTTGAGGACCACTTTTCGCCAAATAAATTCTCATCCTTTGGCTGTGGCACAAGGTTTTCAAACTTGTTGTCACTGAACTGCTGAAGCTCCTCTTAAATGACCGCTACCCAACTTTCTGTCTTTCAGTGCTATAAGGCACATGACTTGTTGATGGAATGGTAGAAAGTCAAGAAGACGACAAAGGTTTTGGGATAAACTTTTTATAAGAATCCCTTCCAATTGATGTTGTCAAGTGTATGGTAAAATGGATGTGATTAAAAAGATTGAGGTTTAAAAGGTGAGACTGCAGATGTGAGTCATCTGAGCTAACAACTGTTGGTGACTTTAATGATCCAACAACCGTTTGAAGGTGAAAGTGGAGGAATAAAAGGAATTGGTGATAACCGGTGTTGATTTTTATCCACTGTTAGTAGATTTTTATCAACAGTGGTTGTGGACTTGGAAATAGAGATAAAGGGCTACTTTGATCAAGCAATTGTTGAGGTAGCAGTCAAGTGGTTTCTATCCATTTTTGATGGACTTCTATCAGCAACTGCTGGTGGATCAGTGGGTGAGCTTTACCAGCTGTTTTGTACATCTGCTGCTCAGATGAAGGAAATGATATTGTCCTGTGATAACACAGTATCATGTCCAACATCTTTTGATGGTGATAATGAGATATCTGCAAAGTAACATCCTTGACAAAACATATTTTAGATGCATATTATCAAGATTAACACATTAGCAGATTGTTACAGGGATTTGTATTCAAGGTTTTACTACTTATCTATTTCCTGTTTTAAACATTTATAACTTTTGACAGTAGTTGAGTATCCCAGATGATGGTGACCTTTTCACTTTGACTACCCATTTTGTTTTCTAATCCTTAGAGTAAAACATGAATAGTCAAGAATGTTAAGGTCTGTTAGCAATCAATCTTTGATCTGTGATAAAACAAACTTGAGTTTGACATGACCTTGACACATGTATCGTTTCCTTTTAAACTATTTTCCAGGATAGTATCATCACAAAATAAGAAAAATACACCCTGACAGGAGATGAAACTTTTACTAAAAAAAAACAAGTAGAAGTTCAAAATATATCATTCTCATAAAAAAATGGAGAATAATACATCCTGTTTTATTGAGAAAAACCTTTTTTTTTTAAATTAAAGGTTATTCTGAAAATGACATCAAAAAGGATCTGGTACATTTTTTAATAAAGCTCATAGTCATATCATTCTCAAGTCTTATGAAAATGGTCAATGACTTGAACAACCACTGTTTGAGACCATTTCTTTGTCAATTGATTGCTAAAAATGAGGAGACATGTACACATAAGTTTTGAAAGTCCTGTTATAGACTTTGTTACCATGTGATGACACTGAAAATTTTTGTCTAGTCCTCTTTGTAAGTTTAATCACAGGTGATACTTTTGTTACCTGAATTTCCCTGAATCAATGAATGCACGTAGTTGCTTGATGACCATTATTCACCCAATTTTGGACTCTTAAGTGTTTTATGTTTATACTCTTTTCTTTTGATTTCAAAAGTTTTGAGATAAACACACTTTTGAGTTTTTGTAATTTTTCTTCTTTCCCTTTTTACCCTTTCCATAGAAAAGTATTGAAGCTTTTACCGGAAGGATTTCAAGGAAAAAAAATACTCAATCCAAGATCATTTTCAGCAATGTTTTGAGAGATTTGGTCATTTTTGCACATGCTTATGCCAAATTTCACATTACTTATGATCTGGATATTTTGACTGCTGATTTTCTTAATGTATTCTTAACACAGTTGATTTTGGTCCTTTTAGAGGACACTCAACCTGTTTTTCAATACATAAGATTCAAATCACTAAAGTTTTGGTTTCCCTCTTTTTATGTTAACAAAGACACTAGTGCTTTTATCCGCACATAGGCTTTTGTCAACCATGAGGTGAACACCTTAGGTGCAGTTATGATGAAAACAACACAAACTTCATAATAACATTTGAAATCAATTTTGTAAAGAGAATAATCACACCAAAGTCACCAGACAAGTTTCCAGATCTGAAACTATTGGTGATTTATGCATGACATCACTTGTTATGTGAATTTTGTGTGTCTTATGACATCTTGGTTGTTTTACAGAGTTTTTGAATAAACAACTTTGAACGTTATTACTCGTTACTCTGTTTTTCAACAAATACGACCAAACTTAGTATCAATGAAATTTGAGCTGAACTGTTATGTCAAATTGATTGTTAGATCGAATTTGACTGTCAAAGCTCTGATACCAATTGTTAGGATCGGAGGCTCTCATGATTGTGTTTGTTTGTGTAAATTGAATAATCAATAGAAATGAACAGAGTTTAAGTGCAGCGGAAATGAATAACAAACTTTGTAAACACAATCAAAGGAGAATATAGTTTGATAAACAATTGCTTTTCATAGAGTCGGAAGATTACAATCAAAGCAAAAGATTACAAAAGCATGCTTACAAACTAAACTCCCCCTCAGCCTGATACCCCAAGGTTGGTTGCACAAGATGAAATGATTGAATTGAGGAGAAGAACTCACTCAAAACGATCAAATATAACAGTACAGGGTACTGTTATATTTATAGGCAAACCAAACCACTGACGTATCTCAGCTGACGTCACCATGAAAGTGACATCTAACAACCTAACAATCTGTAAACACTGTTCTATACAAACTACTGATGTCTAACAACTGATTGATAATAAAATACAAAACATGGGTAAACTACTGATTCACTTTCCACTGTTGTAGCCTAAGCACTGATGTTGAGCATTAGTGCTTTCTTCAAAGGTGATCAGTCCTTGAATGGGCAGTGCTTGTGTCTTCAGCAGTACTTAAGAGACAGCAGTAGATAGAGCGTCAGTGTTTGTCTTTAGCAGTCTTTAGCGTTTCATCAGTGTTTGGTTCATCAGTTGTTCTTCTGAGCAGTACTTAAAGTATATCAGCTGTTAGATAACCACTGTCAAGGGGAAAGCTTAATGTAAACATCTGCTTATTGTGAATCCACTGTTGTGATCCGGTTTTGGCTTTACATCATCTGTTCCTCTGTAGGGTTCAATCCCAACAACCCTAGAATGTGATTTTAAACTATTAGTACCTAAGTATGTTACTTTGTGCAAACCACAGGGACTAACTATGTAATTAACTCTAAATTTAGACTTATTCAATTCGTACAATACACGTGGTTTTTTAAGGATATATATTTTTTATTAGTTAGTATAGAAAATTACATTTATTCAAACCGTGTAATATACATATTTTTAAAGATGTAACTTTTTTATTATTTAGTATATAAATTACATTTATTCAACCTGTGTAATAAATAGGGTTTTTTAAAAATGTATTATTATATTATTTGGTAAACAATATTACATTTATCCAACTCATGTAATACACGTGGTTTTAAAGATATAATTTTTTCTTTGGTATATAAAATCACATTTAGAGTTAATTACATAGTTAGTCCCTATGGTTTGCACGAAATAACATACTTAGGTACTAATAGTTAAAATCACCTTCTAGGGTATTAACTTTTCATTTTGTAACGTTTGGAGATATTAACTTCTAGGGGTATTAACATAGTTAGTCCCCGTGATTTGCACAAAATAACATACTTAGGTATTAATAGAATGTGATTTTAAACCTAAAAATAACGTTAATACCTTCAAACGTTACAAAATGAAAAGTTAATACTCTAGAATGTGATTTTAAACTATTAGTACCTAAGTATGTTATTTTGTGCAAACCACGGGGACTAACTATGTAATTAACTCATTACATTTATTCAACCCGTACAATATGGTTCTTATAGATATACCTTTTTATTATTTAATATATAAAATTATATTTATTTAACTCGTGCAATAAAGAAGGTTTTTACAGATATATTATTTTATTGTTTAATATATAAAATTTATTTATCCAACACGTGTAATACACAGGGTTATAACCTAGTAATTTAGGGCTGGCAAATCGTGTCTTAGCAGGTTTAACAGGTATCTGATAATGCGAACAACAAAAATTTTAAACATTAATACGACTCGTTTAACTACTTTATATACAATGTCTATAAGACAGATGTATATTTTATGTACCTAGAATGAGAAATAATGGATCCTAACTTTCAAATTTTGATTATTTTTAAAAACGTAAAAAATCACATGGTGTACTTTTCTGTTATCGTGTCTTACCAGGTTACCTATTGCCAGCCCTACTAGTAAATAATAAACGAACCGAACTCAAACCGAGTTAATAAGTTAAACCAGCTCAGCCCTTACACTCCTTATAAATTCCAAAACGTCAACCTAAACCAAAACCCTCCTCTCTTAAACCTCGTTGCTCATCTCATCTAGGGTTTAGGGTTTCTCATCCGCCATGGCCAACAACAAGCTAGATATGTCCGATCTCACCGCAGGTATATTCACATCTTCTCATAAAACCACTAGCACTCTCTTACCTAACTCCTAACATCATCTTCTAACTTACCGTATTGTTAATTTGTGTTGCTTTATTTCATTAGCTCTTAGTGCGGAGGATCGTGCTGGACTTGTGAACTCCTTGAAGGTTTTAACCTTTTAATTTAGTTATTCATGTTCATTCATCAGTCAGATTTCGTTTTTTTTTGTTTTATTGATAATGATAAGTGTTTGATAAACGATAATACGTGCGTTTTGAATTTATTTTGTGAATTGTTTTACAGGATAAACTGCAAAATCTGGCTGGACATGACTCTCTTGTTCTTGAGAAATTGACTCCAGCTGTTAGGAAGCGAGTTGAGGTTTTGAGAGACATTCAGGTGAAGGAGAAGATTGATTGTTAATTAGTTTGATTGCAGCTTTTAAATTTTGTTAAATCATGCTTAATTA